>JANVCF010152413.1:0-11405 GCA_025388745.1 Hydrozoanthus gracilis
AAAAATAATTTTCGCAAACGAGAGGAACTGTCTGGACTCCCTGTTTCGCGAGGCAATTTAAGCTCGTGTGATTCTTTTTTTCACTCACCTGACCAACCACCGTGCGTCATAAAGTTTCTTCTTTGCAATATTCCTAGCACAAGAGTTTGTGGCAGCTGACTGCAGCATCTACTGAAAACGTTAGTTAGTTCTTACTCATTTTACTCATTTTCTTTTTTAGGATTATATATTCCAAATAACCTACCTCATAGACAAATATCTGGCACTAAAACGGAGTACGAGTTGCCGGATGGCCGCCATTTTGAATTACTATCTATGTCTTGACATGCACCAAGTATCCAATACAAAGATACCACTTTTATAGACTGCTGACCAACACAAATGAAATGACATTTGCAATTAATTCTTGGAAAAGACGTCGAAAACGTATCAGTTTTAATTGCAAGTTAGTCTTTAACAATTTTGATAAATATCTTTGGAAAATGCTTTTAGTTTTTTTTTTCAAACATTTAAGCATGAGAACATTTGAAAGTGAAATGAAAACTCTCCTTGTAACTGAAAGAACTTGAATATTTTGTACAGCTTTTTTAGTACTACGTCCATGATCTGAATCTGCAGAATAGTATCGCTTATAACACATGGTATGAAGGGGAATCTGCTTGAATATTTTAGGAATTTTTGAATGAGTTTTGAATTTTTTTTTGAAGACTGGTATCTTTAAAGAGAATTTTGAGTTTGGCGATTTTTTGGGACTGTTTAAAAAATTAATTTTGAAGGTTAAGTATTTGATGTAAGTCACCAAACCGTCCTCAAAACCAAAGCTGTGCTAATACCTTGCCAAGAGGGACGGTTTGCTGATTTTACTCAAATTTCTTCTTATTCAAATCAATATTTTTCAACTTCCTCACTATCCAACAAAAGTTTGGATTTACCCCCGCCTCAATTCTTGCAAATGGAAACGGCTACCACTAGTTATAACGGCCTGTAAGTTTGGCCGAGGCTATTTGTTTTTAATTTTTTAGGCAATTTGAGCCTGAAAATATTCTCATATTGATCTTATTCCTATGTGTTCCTACAGGGAAATGAGTAATATCTCCTAAACGTTTCTTCGTGTTTGTTTTATCCATTTAGGTCAGTAACCACTCAGAGCACAGACATCCGAAGCTTGTAGCAAGTTTAATAAAAAGACAATTTCCCATACAAAGCCTTATAAATTTAGTGAAAAATTTAAGAACCAAAAATATTAGAATGAAAGTTCACCTACCATGAATTCACCTTTTGGCTTTATATTATCTTGTGTGCTTTGGGGGAGCGATTGGAGTTGTCTTAGAAGAATTCTTTTGTGATCGCTTTCCCACTCCTCTTCCTACTTCGTCTTCAGAAGTGGAACAGCGACAGCAAAAAACTGCTCTCGCCCCGATTTTCGTGCGCCATTAAAGAAAATCTTGTTAAAACCCAACGGAAACGCTTGCTACGCAGGGCTAGGGTGAGCGTGGTAATGGGCGAAGCGGCTACCTTTTCACTTCCCTTCTTACCAATCAGAATCCTTTCGTGTAACATAAAATATTAGGGTTGCACATGCAAACTTCAATTTCAAGTTGCGGGAATATTTTTCTGCCAACGACGGCAAAGTACTGAATAATGTAAACCTTTGGATGCTCATAAACACAACCTTTTTGCTTGACTTTGCACGTTTCGTGGATTTAAAAGAGTTCGTACGGCATAGAAATACTAACAAAGTAACAGCGTAGGCCTTATTCATAAATTGCACAGAAATTTTGAAATTCATTTGTCTGCATTCAATATAAGCCCTTCTAGTTTCGTTTTAGGTGACATATTCTTTTAAGAGTTTTACTCAAGAACGTGAATGAAGACAAAAGATTGTTATAATCACCGCCATTTAAAAATAAGTTATATTGAAGCTGTTTCCACGCGGAAATGTGTGGGAGAGTGTTAAAACTCGTGAATTCATTTGAGCATTGGTAGCCCGAAACTGAGTTTACATTTTCTTGATCTTTTCAAACACAGTCAATTTTTAGGAATTTTTTGTGTGTTGTTTCAGAAAATCGTTCACCAAAGGGTTATTTTGGAAGAAATATTGTGAAACCCAAACTTTTTAATTCATCTTTTGTTTCCGATTTTTACTGAAACGCTTATGACTGTCTAACTAACATTTGATTGCACAGTCTTTAACCAACCAGGTAAATTTCAAGCAGTTAATATTCAGATCAAACTGGATGTCGTAATCCATAATACGCACAATATACAGCTAAGATTGGATTTCTCAGACCTAAATCAATCCAGACGGTTAAAGCACTTGGTACAATTTTGCTTGGTAGATTTCATACACCTAGTATATGGCCCAAACTGGGTATTGTAGCCCTTTTATGCCAACAAATTTCAAGGACTTAATCCTTATCTCAATCTGGGTCTCAGTTAGAAACTACATTCCAGCACTGTCCATTATCTTGTTGTGGATGAACAGGTAAACTTTACTGAAACTTGTTATCCGCGCTGTTATTAACAAGCACAACGTGGGTATTCCATGGTACATTTTGGTACAAGCTGTCAAGATCAAGACTAGACTTGTTACCTCCACTGTTGTCAACAAGTAGAATTTGAGTAATCCAGGATAAATTTTGGTACAAGCTGGGTCAAGACTGAAACTTGTTATCCATGCGCTGTTAACAAGTACTTTGCATGTATTCCAGGACAAATTTTGCCTTTTGGTACTAGCTGGATCATGACTGAAACTCGTTATCCCCACTTTTGTTAACAAGTACAACGTGTGTGTTCCAGGATAAAACTTGGTAAAAGCTGTATCACGACTCAAATTTGTCATCCTCACTGTCCTTAACAAGTATAATGCGAGTACCCACCAGATCCAAGGATACATTTTAATACAAGCTAGATCTCTTTAGGGGCCGATGAAGACCTCTGTGAGGATCAAATATCTTTTCAAAATTGTACTCCTTGTTGGAATCCACTTCCCTCTGAATGACTTTCTTCCTTGCCTTGTCACTTGGCGAAGCAACCACGATGGGACGCATTCCACACTCCTGCCTGAGCTCCACCACATTAAGCCCCGTTCTGTTTGCAAGTTGCTGGTGAGTTTCCTACAAAGCAGAACAATTGCAAACAAAAACAGTTTGGAATAGCTGACATGCTCTTCACATCTTTATAGTTGCTAAAAAATATTCTTTACTGAACTTTAACGTGAATGCAGATTGGCTGCCGTTCCTGAATATTGTTTACAAAACTGCTTTAATTTCGAACATTGATTGTTACTATAACAGGGTTCACACTGAAAATGAGGAACGAAATTTCATAACTTTTCCTGGCCCGGAAAATGCATATTCAAACTCCATGTCTTTTCCATGACATTCTATTACAGGACAATTTTCCAAATTCCAAGACTTTTCCTGGGGCATATAAAAGTTCAAAATTTATGCTGTTCTCTACTTGGCTAATACTATAAAAAAACAAAGGCATGCTCTTGAAATAAGACCTTAGCATTTATTCTTTGTTTACCAGCATCTCACAGAAACGTTAAACCTTTTTTTCTCTTGTAAGAAGGGAGGGAAGGAAAGCGCAGGGTGTTGAGGTGTCTGTCACATATTCAGCCTCTTCTAGATCTGACCCAGGACTGAAAGAGCAAAGGAGGTACCTGACTGAGAAGACCTTGGAAGGCGGCCTGCACCAGACTGAGAGCCGTTGTAGGACCAACCACCTTACACCTCATGTCTTTTATTCCTACCAGCTCTGCAATGGCTTTAATAGCTCGATGACAGCGCAAGCCATAACCTGAAGAGAGTTTAATGGATTACTCTAACATTCTCACCTCCCCACAAAACCCACACTAAAAAGCAAAACCCTCTCTTGAGCCTAAGTAGCTAATTAAACTAACGCTTATCTATGGTTTTTGAGGTGCAAAGAGGATGAGAATCTTAGACAGAACACTTATCCATCGAAGGTTAGCCCCCAGCAGAAGGTGGTACTCATTTAAACAGCCAGGTCGACTGGAACAAATTAGTAGTGTCTTGCTCTTGAAAGGACAAAAGTTTTTAAGTATTACTGTGTCAATGAGATGATTCTAAAGAGACTCTCCAACTTATGCATGTTGCAGTCCATCTAATAAAAATAACAATAACAACAATAATAATAATAACAGTTTTTATTTACACATTTTTACAAACCGTGTATACTGGAAATAAACTTTTTTAAATGTTATCACTCTTTTCAACCTGTTGATTGTTGGCAATGTTAAAGTGCATATGAAGTGAAAAATTTTATTACTTCAATTGATATACCTTGCTAAATGAGAAACAGTGGTGAAAAAATTTTGCTAAAATCTTTCCTTCTTCTTTAGATATTGGCGTTTTAAATTTTCATCTGATGACGTCACGAGTGGTTCCAACAAATTTGTATTTTTTTAAAATCTGCTGCCCATCGGTGAAATTCGGGTGGGTTTGAGCTAGACTTGGACTGATGATCCATCTGCCTCGGATACGTCAATAATCCAACTTTAGGTAAAATACACCGGAGTGTTACGGATTGACAGCGGATTTTGAGAAGTGCAAATTTGTCGTAACCACTCGTGACGTCATCAGATGAAAATTTTAAACGCCAATATCTAAAGAACAAGGAAAGATTTTAGCAAATGTTTTTTCACCGCTGTTCCTCATTTAACAAGGTCTATCCATTGAAGTAATAAAATTTTTCACTTCATATGCACTTTAAGTAAATTTTTGTAACAATCTTTTTTAGACACAAAATCTTACCTGGTGGTTTCCTTTCAAACTGGATTCGAGTCTTTTTAAACTTAGTCTCAAAGTTATGGAACACTGAAAATTAATAATACAACTTATTATATGGGTCCGCCATTTTCTGTTCAATATGGCTTTTTTGTGGCGTTTTTCATTGGTTAAATTTGGTGATGGGTATTGCATAAATATTTGCCCATACAAAACTCAACCATCCCGTCATGCAGATTCTGCAAGTAGCCGCTAGATAGTTTGGTTTTAAAAATGGAAGATTCCGAACTATCGTATTTACATTATCTAAAATGAAATTCCAGTTCAGCAGATCAGTACAGAATGAGATGAATAAATTATAAACTATAAAAATGGAAACAATAAAACAAACAAAAGAAATCATTCAAAGGGTTCATAAAAGTGAAAATCTTCTGAGGTGATTAAGATGTTACTTGACTTTTAGTTTAAAACTAGTGAGAAACTTATCATGGCGTAAGCTACGAGGAAGAGTGTTCCAGGATTTTGCGGCATCATATTTTTAAATACAAGGCCACAAAATCCTGAAACACTCAAGCAACATCTTAATCCTCTCAGTTAATTTCACTGTTATGAAACCTTTGAATGGTTTCTTTTGTTTTAAGAAGATGACTTGAACTAGTAGGTAGCATGGTTTGAAAGATTTAAAAAAACTGAAAATGTGCCACAAGCGGGCATTCTTAGACCTTCACAGGGTTCAAACCTATCAGCTACAGGTGGCCAGTCCTACCAAAAAATGAATGCTGGCTATTAGATTTTTGAAACATGATTGTGTAAAACTCTGCAACTGATTAACTTAGAGTTATTGTTCCTACTAAAATGATTTAAACATTGTGATGAATGAACGAAGCTATGATATTGGCTACTAAAACTTGCACTTAGGCTACTTGTAAAAAGAGTTAGTTTCAAGCCCTGCTTTATGTTAATACCAACCTGTATGATTATCACAGCGTTCCACATGATGTAGATAGTTGACTGCCCTGTTTTTTGCCTGCATGTAGAACAGAGCAACTGGCTAAGTAAAACAGAACTAAAGCTCAAAGTACCTTCAAGGATTTGAAAGACCACCACACATAAGATAATTTTGTGTCCGAGGGGCCAAGATTTTTTGTAAAAACAATGTTTTCAGTGCTCGAAATTGTGACCAATATGGTCACCAATGCGACTAATTTTTTCTCCTTGGCGACTAAAATTGTCGTTAAGTCGCCACTTTGGCTACCTGAACTTTGCATGATTTAGATGTAGAATAGAGCACTAAAGTTAAGATAAACCTCTTATCTTGTCTTGCTTTGTGTTCTTCATAAAATAATGGGCTAAATCGCATAAAAAGCTTTACTGACTTTGTTTGCAATAATTTCCACGACACCAATACAGTTTTTCTCTTGGAACCGCAGGTGCAGCATTATACAAAGAGACTGCTTAACATAAGTGTTTGACTTTGGCGTGGTTCCAGATGAACACATGCGACGTTTTAAAAATCAGCATGAAGAATAAGTTAGTAAACGAGGAAGGATTATACAAACTGGCATGGCGACTTAAAATTTGCATCTGGCAACTATATTTCTCCAGCTGGTTGCCAAAAGGCGACCTAACGATTTTTTAAATTTTGAGCCTTGGTTTTGTAGAAAACTCTGTACCTTTCTAATAGCTATGATGGGTGACTGTACCTTTCTAATAGCACTGATGGGTGTCTGTCCTTTGCCAACAGCAAATCCTACACAGTCAAGAAGAAAACACAGATACTGTAATATCTTTTTTGTTTTCCAAAATTTTAAATAGAGACAACACAACCTTGATATTGAGAGCACAAAAAATTTAATTTTACTTAAAATGAGTGAAGCAACTTACACTTTCACTCAACAAGTACTACAATTGAGCCTTGGTTGTCTGGACGTCTTGGTTATAGGGTTTGTTTTTTTGGCCTTGCTTCTTCTATGACCATTAGCATGATATGTGGTCATTAATAATCGAAGTGAAAAAAAGATCATAATTTATGAAATCGTTAGCAGGTATATAGCCCTGTACTCTGCATATCTCGTACAATACTTGGTAGAAGCAGTCCAAAAACCCAACTTTTCTTTAAGATCCTTGAATATAAATTTCTAGTTGTTAACTTTGCTGCTCAGTCTGTTTCAGATTTATACATTCCCTGTTTTTCCCCCATGGATGGCTTTCGCCCTGTGTGTCTTTGAGTACATACATTACAACCCCTCATGAAGATCAAGTTAAACATTATTTTCAAAACACAAAAAAAAATCCAAATCGTTTTACTGAAGCCAACCTGCAGCTCCATTGCCATTCCCAACAGCAACCAACGCTCTCTGTGTTCGTTTTCTTCCACCAGATGTCATGTTGCTCACTCGGCGAAGCTAACACAGAAAGGCACATTGTTCAGAACTGTCATTGTTCATGTGTTAGTTATTATTAGCAAAATGTTATTTTCAAAAACCAACGAAGCAAAAAGATTATTAAAGTGGAACTCCTGGGTAAACACGAAGGCATTTTTGATAGTTGGCTAAAACATCATGCTTTAAGTTTTGACAATTCTTACTGACATTCTTTCAAAGATGAGTACAAAATGAATTTAGATTTCAATGTTTGTGTTGTCTCTGCCTGCTAAGAAGATGGTCAGTGTATTATCAAATGACATCAGATTGTCAAAGGCAAGTTCTGAAGTTCGATCTTTGCACGCCAGCTAACCTTTTTCATCGATACAAAAAAAGCTAGCCTTACTAACAGCAGTTTAAAACATTTGTTTAGGGAGAGAAAGGGCAAATCTTAATCAAATACCACACTCACCCTCTAAACCATTCATATACCAAATCTACTTTTTACAAACATTCAGAAAATGTTTTGATATGGAAAAATTCCTGATTGGTTGAATAGAACAAGTTTTGAAAATCATTTTAATAAGATATACTTAAGACATTACAAGAATCGCTCACCTCAAGAACAACAGACTCAAAATTGTCCAAGACCTCTGCAACATGAAGTGAGTCATAAGATTAATGAGTTATTATACTAATAATATTAAAAATAATGTGTATTTGCAGAGGCAATTCTATTCATTTCCCACAAAATTGACGTTGTAAGATAAAACAAATTTTTCGTTTAGCTGTTCTATGTTATCAAGTTTCAGCTAACCTCCATCAGGACTCTCAGGGGGACCAATTTTCCTTCCTGGCCACGACATGCCACTCCAACCTCGCTGGAAAGGTCTCTGACCTGGCCTTCCTTTTCCAATTTGTCTGTCTGGTCTATCTCGACCTCTGTCCCAGTCTCCCTCTTGGTCTTGAGGCCTATCACGACCTCTATCCCATTCCTTTGTCATCTGAACTGGCGCGTTCAACCCCTCCCATGTCAAACCAGCTCGACCTGTGACAAGAATAAAAGAATCCACTTAAGAATCTAATTTTATATATGTTATTTGTTATCATAAACATCATCCTCCTCATCCCCATCGTCATCACCATCATCATCATCATCATCATTACACCATCACCATCGTCATCATCACCACCATCACCATCATCACCCCCATCACCATCATCACCACTGTCATTGTCATCACCATCATTATTGTCATCATCTATGACTCTTCATGCAGGTAGCACACAGGTCATGAACAAAAACTGCCTGGCTATTGCATTTCTATTCTATTCCTATGTGCTCCCTAACACAAAGTACATAAGGGTTTACAACATTCAACCACTGCCTGGTTAGCTTAGTTGGTAAGGTGCCAGTCATTTGTGTGGGAGGCCTGGGTTCAATTCCTGGTAGCAGACTTTCACTTAGGGTCTTAAAAATAATTGAGGAGAAGGTGCTGCTTTTGTTTCAACATCTGCAAATGGTTAGACATTCGCATCTTCTTGGATAAGGGCTTTAAACCGTAGGCCCAGTCTCTCCAATATCCTATTGGGGGACTTAAAAGAACCCACAACATTTCTGGAAGAAGAGTAGAATGATCCCAGTGTTGTGGTCTGTCTCATCTATTAACTGAGGGCAACTCTTATGAATATAGTCATGAGCTGTGTAGACCCTCAATACCAGAGTCAACTTTAAGTCATTGTTAAGCACCTTTTAGCATCTACCTATATAAATGCTTAACATTATTGTTATCATTGTTATTAATTCATCCTTGCTAAATGAAATAGCACAGTTTCAGCAACTTTGAAACCTTTATACACAACAGCTATAGTTTCTTACTGTCTGTACAGTTGAACCAGGCAAATATCCTTACCAAACTTCAGCATTTCTGGGTCAACACCCCTTGGTCTTTTCTTTTTGCGACCTCGCCCTGTACCCCTGCCTCCTGTGGCTGCAGCCCATAACTTATCATAGTCACCTGTCAAGAAAGCCAAAAAATTGTCAGGAGTGAAATCTCTTTTTGTATCAAACTTTCAGCTTGGACAAAAACACACAGAAACCATGCAAATTTTGCTAGAAGCCTATTTTTTTTGAAACCTTATTTTTTTGAAAGCACAAGAGCTAATAAAAGAAAAAGGAGGTTGATACAAAACTCTCTCTGCAACTTGATCTTTAGTGCCAATTGAAAGATTTTTATATTTCACTATATACAATTACAATTATCAGAGTGGCCATTATTTATTAATAATTATATTATTGTAGTGTTTTAGCCCAAAACATGCCAAATGATCTATTACTAAATTCTCCAAACTAGAACCCGTACATTACATGTAACTAGTTTAGGAGAATTAAAATTGCTTTGCGTTCATAGTAGTTTGTTTTGTCTGATAGATTCCAATGTTCTCATAAACCAAATATCTTATTTGAGTAATGTAAGGAGATTTAGATTTTGAGAAACTGTTTAGGCTGAAAGGGTTAAACAACTTCAGTTCAACTTCAACTTCAACCAAAATGTTGCAAAGATTTATAATCATTTTGTCTACACTATATTTCATGCTAGTACTTCAACCCAAAAATGCAGCAGTTAAGTGTTTTTTTTTCAATCAAACCTTTCCAACTAATTTGCTTCTAATATACAAAATCATTAAAACCCTCTTAAAATACCATTTGATGTACAAAAAGCCCCAATTTCTTCTACCAAGGCAAGGGTTCTTCATTGAGTAAGAAATGTTGACATAAACAAACCATTCTTTAATGATTTACAGTGATACAAGACAACTGAGCCTGACTGTGCAATACCTGAATCTGTTCCCCTTCTAGCAAAGTTTCTGTTCAAAATAACTTGAATTGCGACAGCTGTTATTGGTTTTCTTGGACCTGGTACAAAATAATTCTTCTAGTCAGACATGTCATAACTGAGCTAGATGTTTACTAATAACTATCTACTATAGAGAACTGGTATTAATAATAATGATAGGAATAATAGCAATTTACTACATTTTCAACCATGAACATTGCGTTTCTAGCAATCTCAGTGGTTCGCTCAATCTCGGTTCATATACCAAAAATAGCTAAAACATGGTTCTGGATAACTTTAAAGTATGGATAGCTTTGGAAAACTCAATAAATTTAATAAAACAATAATTATTCCATCCAGGCTTGTTGGATATGAGATGGTTTATAGCCAACCTGGCACTATGCATCCCTTTGGCTGTTTACCCTCTCATATTCATTGCATACTCTTGGAATAATTAACAACTAAAAATAATTGTTATGACAAAATATTGACAATCTTAACTAACATACATTGTAAGCAACTGCTAATTATGAAACAACTATAACATACCTAAAACGTTAGCATGTTTGAAATAATATTTGAAATATTATTCGACAACTGAAAGTTAAGCCCTGACCTGGTCATTAAAAGGACTTAATACCAGTGCATGTCTATGTAAAACACATTTTTAGGTTCATAATTAAGTATAAATAAACAAGTTATGCCATAACAGAAGTTAAAGAATACTTTTTTCTGGGATATTGTAACTATCCTATCTTGCTACTACTTTAGTAAATTTTGCTGGGTTCTTTTCAATTTTCCTAACCTAGAGTAAACACTGAAAACTGCTTCACGTTCTGAATACCATTTCTTGCCGTCAAAAAATATCTTGTAGCCGGTAAAACTTGATTTACGAGACTTTTTCCACATGCACACCTCCACAGAGCCGCCATGTTGGAATTAACAGGATGCCCCAGACCCTCAAGTGCAGAAGAAAGGCTTGGCTGCTAAGGAGCCAATATGGAGGCAAGATGAGGTTTCTAAAGTTCGGAGTGCCAATGTTGGTATGATTTCGTTTGTCATTTAGAGTTTGCTTAAAATTATTTCTTATTGTAAGGAAAAACTTTACAAGTTCTCGAAATTATAAAGCCTGAAAGTCATTAATTTTATGTCAAGATTTATAAGATTTGTTAACTATCGATATTTTTTTCTTCTTTTCGTCTTTCGATTCCTAAATCAAATGTCGTTGAAAATTTGCTTGATAATAATCTCAACACTTCGGAACAACATTTGGGATAGTTTCCCTACTGGGGCACACTTTACCAATTTTCATACAGTAAGATTTTTTAGTAGCGAATATATACCGAGTTTATATGCTCCAAATCGCAAGTTTCCTGTCTTTCTTCATAGAGAGGACACAAAATTAAACAAGGTTTGTGATTGGTTGATGTAAAGTTGGGGTAAGCTTCATC
>JANVCF010152857.1:0-11400 GCA_025388745.1 Hydrozoanthus gracilis
CCTGTCAATAGATCTGTATCTCTTTACTACACATTAGGTAGCCTGTCAATAGGTCTGTATCTCTTTACTAAATATAAAAATTTGTAAACAGTGACCCAGCTGCCACTTACTTAATACCTAGTGGATTTGAACAAAATGGTTTTGCAAAGTTAACACATCTTCTTTCTTTTTTTTTCATTTAGGGATTAAATGACCTCAAAGAACTAGTGGAACTGAACCTTGCGTGCAACAAAATAACAGAGATTGGTAAGATGTTTGTCTACACTTTATTATTTACTACATCTTAGAGAAACGTCAATATGGTGTTTAGTTTCAGTTTCAGTTTAATAGTGCCAAGTAATAGACTAATCCAGGCACGGGTGATCAGCGGGCATCAGATTACAATGAGTGACCTAAAACAGACTTTGATTCGATGGCCATTGATGATAACTTATTCGATATGGGAATTGTTCTTTCGAAAAATAAATACTTATTTGCGTTAACTGATGATTGCAATTGCCAATAGTTGTATATATGATGATGGCGCTGAGATCTATAATATTTTGCAATGTTTTCATAGGGAGTGCAATGTCTAGATACTAAGTTTATTTTGATCTTAAAGAAAAAAAACTAAATCATTCAACTTTCGTCGGTCGTCTATGGATTCCCAGTTAAGATCGTTGATCATCTTTTTTACACTGCTTTTTCTCACATAGTTGTTATGCGTAAATCTTGCTGCCCTGTGCTGTATACTGATTCGATGGTGTTAGTATCCTTTTGATTGTATGGGGACCAGGTGGTAGTACTGTACTCTAGTTGTGGACTAACAAGACCTAAGTACGCACGCTCCTTAATTTCTTTTGAACATCGCGATAAATTTCTCTGCAGTATGCCCAATACTCTGTTGGCTTTAGAACGGAGCTCGTTGCAGTGGCGTGACCACGATAGATCTTAAGACGTTACCATTATTAAAAGAATGTCCAAAAACTTATATAGAAGAATCTAGACGAAAACCAGAAACGAACACAAAGAGCGACTGAACACAAAAAAGGTGTGGAAGACGCAAAAATTCGTGACACTTGCAAAACTGACATAAAAGTTGATTAGATGAAGTGTGGCACATAACAAAACAAACAATGCAAACAATCGAGACGATGGACTTGTGGTTACCCAGGAAATATTTAAGTACCGTTTTGAAAGACAGAAAGAAATGCAAGTTTTTACAACTTTTTACAACTTTGGACAAAAGTTTCTTGCTTCACTTCCCCCCGAAGAAGGATAGAGTACTATCAGAAACGTTGGGACATTTTAAAAAGATTTTTCACAATTTAACTGGAGAACCAGTAACTTTTTTTATAGAGTTTTTGATTCTCAACATGGTAGTTAGTGCAGAGGAGTCAAAAGTTACACTCTCATTTGATGCCTTCTAGTAAACTTTCTGAAGCATTATGACCATTGATCAATATATAACAAAAAGAGATCTTAATTTTGGCAGTTTTAGTTAGAAGTGTATGACTAATGTTACAAGTTGGAAGTGATAAATATATTCATAGCTTGACAATATTGAAATGAAAACCTATTCTTATATTAATTTTAATGTTAAAGAGTTACTGTTTTTATATTAGTATTCATAAACAGGCTGTGTTGAGGTTAGGTTTTGCAGAAGAGTAAATTTTTAGCCTGCATGCATATAACAGGTGGACTTGATTTCAAAAAGTGTGACCGTTCATGTGATTTCATACATTAACAAGTTAAAACTAATGAGTAGAAAACGGTTTTTTTAACGGTTTGAATGCTTTCCTTAACACTCTTAACGGGTTAGCCGAAAGTTCTAACGGTTTGTCTTAACGCTCTAACGGTTTGCCTTAACGTTCTAACGGTTTGCCTTAACGCTCTAACAGTTTGCCTTAATGCTCTAACGGTTTGCCTTAACGTTCTAACGGTTTGCCTTAACGCTCTGACGGTTTGCCTTGGATTTTGCTTTGTTTTAACTGTTTTCTCTGAATTTGATCATCAGGACATTCACTGGACCATCTCAAGTGGCTTGAGTCTGTTGATCTCTCGAACAACCTTATTTGCTGCTTCAAAGTAAGTTAAGGTCATTCCATCGAAATAGAACCTGCACCTAGATTTTTGTCAAACTTTCCTCATTTGTCAATCATTATATGTAAACTGCAAAAATGGAATAGAAAAGTGGTGTGCCCGTGTTAACTTTTGAGATATGATTGATACAAATAACCCATCCAGGGCTATTTTACTGTTGTTGTAAGCTTGAAATTAAAACTATAAATTTCTTATGTGGCCAACAAAGATAACATTGAGGAGCGTAAGGGAAATAAAGAAAGATAACGTAAAGAGCTCTCCTGGATTAGGAGAATAATTTTCTCGTGATTTTCAGCAAAAAACATTTTTGGTAAGGAGGCATTTTTGTGTGCTTTTGTTGTTACTATATTTCAATACCTCAAAAAAACCAGTGTGTTCTTGTCTATGGTTTTTATATTTTTCCACACTTGTAACACTCAGATTTTTCCTACTCTTTCTCTTCAGAGAGTCGTGTTGAAATTTGACTGATTGACGAAAAAATATTGTGGGGTACCCGTGCTTTTTTATGAGAAACTCTAGAAAAACTGGCAAAACATGTGCTTTTTTACCCCATTTACGAGAGGAGACTGGAACCGAGTTAAACAAAAAGCCCCATCTATTACGAAGAAAACTACTTTTATTGCATTATTTTTTCTGATATGTCTTCGAGAGCTCAACATTCACTAGAATATGACAAAAATGTGTAAATATTTTCAAATTTCTAATATGCGCAGTAAAGATGCGCAATGCAAAACTGGGGAATTACCTTAATGATAAAAACTGTTTTATGGAGTTTATATCAATCATCCTTATAGTGGATGTTATATGGCCACACAGGATATGAGTTTTTTTTCCAGTGCTGAAAGTATCTCTCGCTTGTGAGCTAAGCGGAGGAGTGGTAGATACTTTCAGCACAAGAAGATGGAGTTACCAGAGAGCCTGAGATTCGAAAACGAGTTCGACTACGAGTACAAATTTTTTCCCATTCTTCATACTGTACGTGCCAGGAGTTGCGAAAAAATCGCACGATCTCGTTGTGCTGCCAAAACTCGTCGCCGTCTTGTTTGTGAGATTTGCAAAAACCTTGGCGCATGGACTACGCTCTAATGGTTTAATTTGCAATCACAACATTTTGTTGTTGTACGGCTACAACACAACAAAATGGCATACACGTTATCAACTCTGAAGCTCGCAATTTTATATCCTATAGCAGCCATGTTATGTTCTGCTTATTTAATAGATCTGGTGATATTGCTAAGTTACTTTTTTTGAAAGAACCGATCGCGCGCCAGATTGGGAAGTTCTCCTGTAATTGGTTAGCCATGAAAGTAACCTTATCCTCACCAAGAAAGAAAAAATAGTATCTTCACTGCGCACAATGAAGAAATGATTTTTTAGTAAAAGGAAAAACCCGGGTGTTTCATTTGTATGATACAATAAGACACATCTTTTTATGCTTATGATGAAAAATACCTGGACATAGGCAAGTCCCCGATGTGAAAAAACTTATCACCCCTGTCGTCTCACACAATACAACCACTAAATTGCTAACAGTAAGTTAATAACAACAAAAGTGTCCTACTGCCATCATTGTTCTAAGCAGAACTCGAGCTTTTTATTATTTTTTCTCTTTAAGTTTTTCATTTTTTCAAAAATCTATGACTAGTTAATCTTCTCATGTTATACCTCCAGGACCTGACATACTTGACTTGCCTGCCCAACCTGCAGAGTTTGAGCCTCAAAGATCCAGTGTATGGTCCCAACCCAGTTTCGCTGCTGTGTAATTACTCCACGCAGCTGCTGTATCACCTACCCAACCTGAAGAGGCTCGATTCAGTTGACGTTGACAGCAAAGCACTCAAAGATCTTGCAGAGGTTGGAACTGTATGAGTAATCACGGTTGTACCTTGTTAAAATGAGCCTTTCAAGCTTGATATTTTTATAATATTTTTGATGTCCTGTTTTTGTTAGTGGCCCTGCTCTCTGTCAGATTTTCAATATTCTGCAGATACAATAGTTATAACAAGATATGACAGACAGTCAGTGGAGGGTGTTTTTATATGTTTCGATTTGTTTTGATCCATTTTGGCTAGAGTTGAGTTCTTGCTTACATGAGTTTATGGTTTCAGTTGTTTCACTAGTGCTTCTTTTAAGATGTCGTTTCTGTAAGGAAATATATAAAAAATTTTACCTTTTTTGTAACTTGTTAAGAAGCAAATAATGGTTCAAAATGATTCACACAGACCACTGTTGCAAAGAAGAAGATGTATTATAACATGAGGGTGAAGACACTGAAAAGAAACAAAGTCGACTTGGTGGCTAAGCAGCTGAAAGAAAAAGAAATTCTCCAGTCTGTTCCTAATGAAAGAGTGCAGCGGTTATTCTTTTGTGTAAGTCAGGTAAGTCGTTAGCAACGGTTGCTTAAATTGTTCAAACCATCTGAATGCAGTTTGATGTGGCTCCAACTTTCTCTCTTATACTATTTATTCATAGCCTGAAAGAGCTGAGGGTTAGCTTGCTACATAAACGTTATACTGCTATTCATACTAGCTTAAACCGAACTACTAAGACTGAAGAAATCTCTTACACTCACTAAAGACAAATTAAATGGATTTTGTAGTTTAAGTGTGGAGAACTTATTTAGAGAACCAGTCGTGTGTAAAGAGTTTGTTTTGCAATTTGTTGTGTTGTATTATAAACTGTTTGTACAGAAGTATTTGATTGGTACATCAGCTCTGCTGGTGGTAGAGATGTGTCATCTACTATAAGTATTGTTTGGGGGGCTACGTCTACTATCTCTAGTTATATTTTCCTATTTTACCGTGAGTAAGAATGGCTATAGCTTCCCGTTAGGTGACTGGTGACTCCTCAGTTCCAGCATGCAGGAGCTTGAAGTGTTATAGCTCACAGAGTACTGGTGAAGCGTCTTCCTAGTAACACAAGCCCGATAAGCAGCTCAGTTCCTAACCAGCCTCGAACATTTGCAGAGGAATGTTTGTCAAACCTTAATTTGTTTATTTCACGCACTACTGTTTTACGAGGTGTTTTGTGTTTACTTGAGCTGGTGTTGTATCTCAATACACGGTGTAGATTGAACGAGAGCTTGAAGGTCTTCAAAGACCACCCAGCAAAGGTGTTAGTACGGTCAGAGTTGAAGGTAGTCCCGCAGAATCATTGAACGAAAATACAGATTGCCCTGATGATGAAGCAACTGAAACGAGGAAAACAGAGATCAATCCTCTTCAATTGGAAAGCAAAAAGGCGCTCCTTTTGGAAAGGATTAATAAGTTAGAAGGACAGTGTAACGAGTAAGTTGAACATATCACGGCTCATCCCGAAAAAGATGGCGGCCGTATATTTTACACTCATTTCCCACCAAACTGAGGTTCAGAATCAGAATATTCTCTGCTAAAGGAAGCTAGGTTTGAACCTAAATTACCCTGAAGTACAGTCATTTTACTCCTTCTTTTACGAGGCTCGTTAAAATGAAGCTCGCCTTCCTACTTAATCTAAATTTTAAAAGTAGGAAAGCTTAAGTGTTTTTGTGGCGTTTTCATAGCATTTTTGTAAGCTTTTGCACTAAAACTAATCAAAAAATCTCATACGTTGTAGCTATGACACGTGGGACATCATTTCATAGCTTGTATTTTTTAATTCACGCCAGAAGAAGACCTATGGTGTGAAACACCTATTGAATAGCCGGGGCTTTTCCTAGTGTTTTCATAAGGATTTGAAGTGCTACTGAATGTAACTTGCTTGCTTCTTATCTTTATGAGTAAACTGTGAGTGATAATCGAAGTCATCTTAACCTTCTAGAATAGACAAGTGCTTCCGTGAGAGCTGTGAACAGGTTGGGTCAGTTTGTGATTTGACCATTCAAAGGCTCTTGCTGGAACTAGAAACAGGCGGCAATGTGCGCTTCGAGGATGGAAAACCCAGTGATGTGTGGTAAGATAAACTAAAGGTCTTTGCAGATGTTCGTTTATATGGACTAAGCGTTTGAGCCGGAAGCTGTAATTCTAAAATTGTCCTTCCCAAGATGCATTTCGTTACTTAAATAGAAAACAATGAGTTCTGGGTTAGTAATTTTATCTGGCTTCGCTGAAGGTTTAAGCTTAACTAAGGCAGAATTGTAAGATTTAAGGTTTTGTAAGATGATACAGTCATTTTAAGGCTGAGTTTTAGGTTGACTTGGGTTACTGTAGATATTTTTTTGCCTAGTAATTAGTTTTTTGTGCAAAAATAATTTCGTAGTGAAGTCGTACTGTTTAGTGTTTTAATCGCTTTTTGAGTGTAAAATTCTTACATTTAAAGTGGTTTTCTCATCACTCACTTCACAACCCTGCTCGGTCTTAACTCTGAAACTAGGAAGTAACCTCTTAACAACAACAACACGTTAGTCTCAATAATGTTCCAAAATAGACTTACAATTGTTTAAAAGATGTATAAAAAGTTAAAAGATTAAAATACCGAACGTTTTCGAAAACGTTTGGTATTTTAATCTTTTAAACTTTTAGCCTTTTATACAATTTTAAAACATTTTTAGGTTTTTGACCTATATAAATGAATAATGATGTAATTCAAGGTAAGAAATTATAAATCGCCATTAGCTTCGTACAAATAAATCATCTAAGAAAGTAAACTTGGTTAGATTTCGAGGGAAAGGAGGAATCCTTCCAGTGATGGGGAGGCTTGAGGGTTGTACACCCAGTCTAACTAGTTCAACTTTTGTACTCTCTCCTAGGTATACATCTTGTCACGATCTTATAATGTCGAGGTTTTGTGTCAGTGACTATAAGGTATTCCTCATTAGGAGGGTTGCATTTATCGTTTTGTATACTAATGGAACCCTACTCTTGGTATGAAATCTCTCGAGTGGAATAGGCGAGTTTTTGTTTTCTATTTTTGCCTCATTAGCATACGCACTGTTCAGGTGCAGAAACAAAGCTTCTGAATAATGAAATGTTTCTGCAGAGCAAACCTTCCCTTAATATACAAGATTGATATGCTGAGTAATCTTTCCGACATACGGTTTTAAAAAATGGAAATTTTACAAAGAATGTGTGGCTCGTTATCGTTCTTGCTGTGTTGCATCTTTTGAGTAGTGATTTCTTCTTTGAAATTACACTTTAGAAGAACCGAAAGCTTGAAAGCGACTAGGCTAAGACGCCAGAACAATTTTTTTCTGGACTCTGATTAGGAGACTAGCTTAAAGATTTTACTATAAACAATGGATGCAGTTGAATCGACCCAGTTTATGATTGTGCAGACTTACTGTCGATTGTTCCTTGTCAAACCGTATTATATGTTTTAAACTCAAGTTAGTTGTTAATAATGCAAAGTAAAACTAGCTCCCTACTGCTAGCTCAACAAAATCCGATGTCTGTTAAAAAACTTTGAATTTATTTCCTGTCTGTAATACTTTCAGGAGCTCGGCGTGAGTGGCATCCGAATCCACAGGATTACTAGAGTACACAACAGAAGTTTGAGAACGGAATTTGATCAAAAGTTGGAGAAAGTTCTGGGAAAAGACAACATAATCAACATAACAAAGTAATTGAATTTTTGTCTAGTTCGTTAATGAGAAATACGATAATGGTTGTTGGTTCAGGTTCATGGTACTTAACAAAAGTACTCGTGGTTCTTTTGCATTTATACATACCTACATACACACATACACATATATAGTCTGTATACAATTTTTGTCAGGTTTATGTTTTGTGGCACCTATGAGTAAAATACCAAAATGTTATCACTTCAGTTGTATTAAAGGAAATTTTTCATCCTGTATCTTACCACTTTAGGAGATATGTTTTGCTCTGGCCTGGTACACAATGATATGAGATGCACTAGCGTACCCGGTAGCACTTATATTCTGGTTGAGTTTTTCTTTCACGTGAAGCACTAACTCGTGTTATGTCTTTAAATGTTCTACGCCATGTTTTTTCATGTCATGCTATAAGTACTTGCACGAAAAAATACTGTTAATTGGTTTTTCGGTTTGACATAATTTTCGTGTTTGGCTACTTTGATTTTAGGGGGAGGTCGTATAAAAGGTTGCTAGAGTATCTGTTCTTTAAATTGGATCCGACCATCTTTGATGAGAACGACGAACCTATGACAGTAATAAGGAATGGGTTCCGAAGTGCTGCAGTTTACCAGGTATGACATCCAGGCATTGAAAGTTTTGTCTTCTTTAAGATATTCTAGTTGATCTTCTTTAATGAAATGCTAAAACTGAGGTTGAAGAGAATACGTGTGGAAGGTTAGTCTTCGTAGATTTAAACGGGTGGAGGAAGAATTGCAATGCTTATCTTTTGATTACTTGTGCTGTTAACGCAATAGGATCTCGATCTTGATTACGGAGTGCCACTGTCCAACAGTGTTAGCATGGCTGACAAGCCCAGAATACAACACTGTGATGCTGTGGCCTGCAGGCGTGGTTTCAAAGACCCATTTTCATTTAGACATGGTAAGTAATTACTAAAACAAACAACAAACATTGGAACAGTGTTAATGGTTTGACCGTTGCTCTCTTCTCGTTGACTTTATTTCTCTCCCTTTCTTAAATAGAAAAAAGAAACGACTTTTCGTCTTGGAAGATTTCGTTCTATGATCTAATTTTTATGTCACTCTCGAGTTGCTAACAAGGAGTGGCCGTTCTTGCCGAACTCACCCGTCCCCCTTCCCACCCCATCCTTTTAGTGGATCAACTAACTTTTACTTTTGTAATGTAGAAATATAGCTTTTACATTCACTTATAAATTTTTAAAAGGGAATAACTTTAATACGTTTTAGTTGTTCTAAGAAACGAAAACACTGATCATGAGAGAAACTGGGTCTGCTCATTAAGCCGTTCTTAACGTTTGTCTCGTAATGTTTTTGAAATTCAGTGTACCGTTGACGTATATTTATTGAAATATCCATGATGTCGGCTCAGCTCTTTCTTTATAAGAAAGGGTCATCCCCACTTGAAGCTTACAGACATGTTGTTTTCTGTGCATTTAAAAGAGGCTTTCTTAATCGCGTGTATAGTCTGAGGGACCGTGCACGGAGCTGTAGGGCTGAATGGGCTTTAGGCCCGACAGTATTTTTGCCGAAGAAAACTTACAGAAACTGACGATGAAAAAATTGCAAAAATTTTGTTTGGACTGGCAGAAATAAAAGCATTTCCGGCAACCTCAGAAGTTCGAAGATTCAAGATTTTCCGGGGATCGATCGGTCAGTAGAGCTTACAGTGTTCCTTATTTTGTGAAACAACATTTTGTTTTTTAGGTCAGTTAATTATCGCCAAGGTGTTTATTGGACATGCAGTACCTGCCAAAAATGATAAAAGGTAATTAAGACTATTATAAACACCATTTTTGGAATTACTGCCGTTTATTTTACTTTTTGAAACAACGCCCTTAACCAATCGCCTACCCCTCAGTTTACAAAATGACTAGGTGCCCTTCCTAAAACGACTACTCGCCCCAACTCTCAATCCTATCGGCATTGCAATTTAACTTCTCACCCGGGCGCTATCTCTCTCATTACTTTTTGATTGTCACGTATATAAACAGTTTTTTTTTATTTAGTATCTTTGTCAGCAGAATTGATGTGCACTATTAACAGAAATAGTCGGTTTTATAAAATAATTTGGATAGTACGTGCGATTTGATTGGTCAACAAGTGTGTTTTTATAGCGCTATGAAGTACGAAAATGGTGTCACGACCACTATGGTGAGTCGCGTAAAATTTGATTTTTGGTAAATTTTGTGGTTTTTTATAACATTGCAAGACTTTAAAAAATGTCCAATAAACCTATTAACTTTCGGTTCAGTGCCCTGCATAAATTTGCGGCTGAAGATTTCGTACCTGAAGAACCACCAGTGAAAAGAAAAGACATTTGTTTTGCAAAGTTATTGGAGAGCGAGCAACAAAAGTTGGTCGATGGAGTGCAGCTAGGACCAACAAATTACTCTACTGTACAAAGAGTAAAAGCGTTTACAACATAATTTTTATTAATGATTCAGAATCATTACTCCAACAGTTTCAGATACGAAAATATAAGGGTAAAATTGAAATAAACTATTTATTAGCTTATCTTGGAACACAAACAACAGCAAGACGACACAACAAGTAAAGTTTCGAGAAATATATTCATAATCAATATCATTTTAAATTTGCTTTGTTTTTATAATAGTTTTATTAAATCACAAACTTTATGATGAAAAAAATCAAAAAGACTTTCATTCAGAGTTGGTAGCAGAGAAAGGCCAAATAAAATCCCTTGAAGAGGTGACAACAGCTGAACAAGCGATCTAGTAAACTAGGGCAACCAAAGAAAGTACTTCACTAAAGTAAGAAACAAGCAAGCGAAGATTACTTCAAAAGTAGTCTTCTCGAGCTGAAAAACAGAATTGAAATTTATTTTAATTCCCCTCCACATAATAAAACGTTCTGTTTTCTGGAAATGCGGCGTTTGACAAAGCCTCCAACAACATACTGGACGCGAAATTGAAAACTCTGAAACAACAACCGAAATTGAGTGTTCAGTACAAACCTTTGATCTTCACAAGCTGAAAAGCAGCCGAGCTATCAACAGCGAAACTGGCAACACACTCTTGACAAACGACAGGAATGCTATCATGTGAACCTGCGAATTTTACGCCAAGGCAAGGAGGAAAGACACAATGGCTTTGCTGCAATGCATTGGCTCAGTGATGTGGCTTTTGGAGCCAATGCGAGAATGGTGAGTTTGTGAGAATTCTCAAGCAGATGAAAATCCTCGACTGCTTCTCGGGTGTTCACTGATCTGTTCTCGAATTCTCCCAAACGTTCGCCTCGGTTTTCACCAAGCTATGAAGGCATGAAGAACATGTTTTATTTCCTGATTGAACAACACCTCACTCTGCCTTTTTTTCTTTTCTTATCAAAACCGTTGATACGCCACCATTCTCCTGCCAGTCGTATGGAAGGAGCTTTGGACCAGAAAGAGGTGCTTTGCCTTCAAATGTTATTACATTTTGGTTATTGACTTGATGTTTCTATGGTTTCAGAATCACAAAGACATCCTTCAAAGATGCTGATTCCGTATATCGCCCACAAAAACATGACAACTGCCCAGCTTATTCACAAAATAAAAAAGGATCCTCAGTGTGCAGCTGTAGCAACCATCAGAGCGACTGGTTCGTGTTTGACCATCAGCTTGTGTTACCAGAATATGTGGTGGATTTTGAGTACATCACTAAGGTATGTGGAATATGTGGTGGATTTTGAGTACATCACTAAGGTATGTGGAATATGTGGTGGATTTTGAGTACATCACTAAGGTATGTGGAATATGTGGTGGATTTT
>JANVCF010153079.1:0-11397 GCA_025388745.1 Hydrozoanthus gracilis
GTGCTGTTTGCCTTAAAATCATTTAGTTCCTTGACTCATGGCAAACATGTTAAGGTCATGGTTGATAATACAACCACGGAATCTACCATTAACCAGATGGGTACAAGCCACTCCCCTAAACTAAATAGGCTGACAACAGTTATATGGGATTGGTGCTTTAAGCAACGTATTTGGCTCACTATGGCTCGTATACCAGGGTGTGTAAATGTCGAGGCAGACAAAGAGTCGCGTACATTTAGGAGGTGTACTTAATGGTGCTTAAAGAAAACCCTTTTCACAAGTGCTTGCACCAAGCTCAGTGTTACCCCAAACATTGGCCTATTTGCCTCCAGGATCAATTGCCAGATCACACCCTATGTCTCCTATCGAGCGGACCCAGAGGCTTTTGCTATTAATGCTTTTCACATGTCATGGCAGCATTACTTATTTTATGCTTTTCCGCCCTTTAGTCTGATAACGAGAGTTCTCCAGAAGATTCAGGAAGAGAAGGCAACAGGGCTTCTACTTGTGCCAAAATGGCCAACTCAGCCATGATGGCCCAAGTTAATGCAGATGTTAATCCAACTACCAATACAACTTCCAAGGGACAAAGACACTCTGTTCCTACCCAGCAACCCACAGGAACTTCATCCACTTCACAAGAAACTGTGTCTGATTCTGTGTCACTTATCCGGAGATACCTCATTAGCAAAGGCCTTTCGACGACAGCTACAACAGTCATGGAACAATCCTGGAGGTCAAGTACTAGAAAGCAATATGCTACTTACCTTCAGAAATGGAGGCGCTACTGCAGTTCAAGGGGTATTGATCCCATTTCTCCCTCTGTAGTGGATGGAATCAATTTTCTTGCTGAACTGTATGATTCTGACATAGGATACAGTACTATCAAAACTGCAAGGAGTGCTGTCTCATCCATTGTTACATTGCCTAGCAATACCTCATTTGGCTCCTACCCCATGGTGTGTTGCTTCCTCAAAGGTGTGATTGAACACCTTCTTTACCAAAATACAAGGACATTTGGGATGCCAACACTGTCCTGACATACTTGTCAAGCCTTCATCCACCTCGGGATTTAACTTTGAAAGATCTCACCTACAAAACTACAATGCTTTTAGCGTTGTTATCTGGACAGAGATGTCAGACTCTGCATCTGCCATTGATCAGCAGTATGGTATAGAAGCATGATTGCTGTGTGTTCCCCATTCGTGAACTTTTGAAGACCTCTCGGTCAGGAAAGCGTGTGTCAGAATTAACATTCCCAGCCTACTCACCAGACAGCTGTTTAAGTCCTATTGTCTGCCTATCTGAATATAACAAAAGGACAAGTGAGCTTCAGAAAGGGAGTGACCAGCTACTAGTGAGTTTTCGAAAGCCTCACAAACCAGTTTCCACTGACACCATTTCTCGATGGCTAAAAACGGTTCTTGAAAAGTCCGGAATAGATACCACGGTCTTTAAAGGACATATTTCAGATATTTTTACTGTAAACCAGTTCTTATTACCACATGTTGTTATGTTTGTTTACTGCCTACAATAGACAGATTTCCTCAGGCAAGTAGCAGCTCATGATTTACTGCCTTTCTTTAAGTGCATTATGTACACCATAGACTACAAGCCATATGCTGTAGCTGTTTTGTTTACATAATTTTTTTGGCAAATAAAGCTACTTGTGTTTATTTTCTCTGCTCATGATTGCACGCTTTAAAGTCTCACGTGACTCACTAGTGAGTAGGACAGGTGTCGAAATAGAATTGTTAAGTTAAACGAGACTTACCTGGAAGTTGAAGTTTGACTGTAATTCTATGAGATACCAGTCACGAACTAGGGAGTCACTTGCCCTACCCCATTACTGGGTTATTATAATTTACTCCTCTAGTTATTTCCCACCCATTATTGTTTGCAATCACTCGCTTGTTTTTTAAAGACTGATCGCTCTGGCTACTCGCACATATCTCACGTGACTCCCTAGTTCGTGAATGGTATCTCATAGAATTACAGTCAAACTTCAACTTCCAGGTAAGTCTCGTTTAACTTAACAATTGTCATACACTCCGTTGATAAATATATTTTTCTTTCCCAGTCTTCTTTTAGAGGTCCATCTTCCCGTCCAGTTGTCTTGCAAAATAGATTATTCCTAGCATGCTCGAACCCAGGGCCCACGTCGATTTTACAGTTGCGAAATCATGCGCACGCAGTCTATTCAACGCCCGAGATGGCGCAAAACTCAGACCATGGCAGAGAAAAGAGCTCGTGAAACAGAAAATTATTATGATGATTACAATACAGAAGAATCAGACTGAGACTCAAGCTCACAAGATGACACGGCCAGTGCCGTTGCCAGTGACAAAAAGAACAAAGTGAAAAAGACTATATTGCCAATAAGAGGGGGGTGGTATGTTTGAGAATGTCCCGGAGAAAACCGTCCTGTTTTCAAACTCCAGAGGTCAATTGCAATGTCTGACAAGGCCATATGGACAAGTTATTTATCGAGCAATTTAAATACGATGCAGCATGTCAAGACAAAATAGAGATCCAGGGTAATTCATGTGGAATTGGAGCGCTTCGAGTCATGTCCGTTCGTAATTATTTCGCATTCTCCATAAACTCTTATTGTAACGTTCAATTGATTTGATAGTTGATTATATTTCATTCTTATTCTATTCTAATAATATTTTGGAATAACCCCAAAACTTTAAAAAAACTGATAAGCTGTTTCAAAGTAAGAACATATCGACACTCAGAGCTGACACAAGGATAATAACCGTTTACTAGTACACTCATTTGCTCTGAATTACAGAGTAATATTTACATTTTAAAATAAAACTATCTATCTATATATATTTAGGCTGTTATCAATATCATGGTTAAAAATATTTAAATGTGTCCTCTTGGTTTTGCAATAGGTAGAATTTCTAAACTTATAACGTTCATTTTTGTCCTACCTTAAATTATAATTGCACGAGTTCTATATCGGCTCGGGCAATAGGTGAAAGAACACTTGGACATACAGTTTCAGTTATTATTATTATATTTACCATAAGAATATAATTTACAATGGATAACTAATTTAAGTATATTTTGATAAATATAACATAAAAAAATTTATTGTTAATTGATTTACACTTAGATACATACGTTTAAAACTGAGAAAAAAGGACGCAAGGCGAGAAGGTTCATAATGAAACCATCGGGTTTATTTGGGTTATGACCTCCACAAAAATATTTATAGGACGTACAGCTGTATATTAGTTTTAAGTACATATGTGTAAGAATAAAGCGAAACAAGCACACTGAAGCGAACAAACAAATGGGACAGAAAACTACAAAGTATGAAAAAGTTAATAAATTTACAAACATTATCAGTCATTATCGGTGAGGAAATTTAGTGAAATATTCAATTGAAGACCGCGATGTTTCGACTACCTCTTCGCCTTGTTCATACTATCGGGAGACTGCGATCTTGTCTGCTTTGCATTAATTATTGATAGGCGTCGGCGCGTTCAAAAAGGCGCACACTGTCTTAAAACGATCTGCAATTACGTCTTTGATGTTTGCGCACGGTTGAAGGCCAAGCCTTTGGTATCTCGGTGCCGCTGCCCCGGTGACGTGTGTGTGGACAAATTTTATCAATGCGCACGCTTGTTGCAAATTGTGGGGACTGGTACAGACTAATACTGGCACTACTACAGATCACAGTCCTCTTAGTTCTATACTCCTTTCTAACTCTACCACGATTGTTTTTGTCATTCTAATAGAGGCAATTCAATGATGTACAACGGAAGCACCTTTCTAATGATTATCTTGCTAACTGCAACTTACTCGAGTTCCGGGTTACGAAAGGGGACGATTGGTGAGTCGTATCAAAAACGACCAACGTGGCGCTGGTCTCAGAGGAGGCAGGCTCGTTAAGGAAGATACCGATTTTATCTGCTCAAGACGTTGGTGTTCTCGTCACCCAAGTTCATGAGGCCACATATGCAGACCACCTTGACGGCCCTTATTGCTAGTATTCTCAACAAGGAAACCATGACTTACCTTCCAAGCAAGCAACAACAAGTTAACTAAGGCTTTTAAGAAGTGAAGGGTTTAATATTTCACGCTGAAGTATTGGAAGCGCTAGTCCTGCAAGACATCGACAATAAAGAGGAAAATGAAGCAAGATTTGTGTTGTAACAATTCCAGGTTCTGGTCCGTCTACGTTTGTTAGGCTGAAGGAAAAGGAGCATGTTTAAATTATTCATTCACTTATTCTGTTTACTTGAGTCGACACATGCGAGCTCGACATGACTGAATTAAACGTCGAATAAATGCTTTTCCTATACACTGCATGTAGAGCCCATACAGACAGATATTTTACGGCAAACTGGTTGAACGGTCTAAGAAACGGTCAAATTGTTTCAGAAGATGTAGGGAACTTGATTAAAAACGAAAGTGTATAGCGTCGAACAGACTGAATTCTGATTATGAATCACACTCTTTCTGAGAACGTTCTACTGATATATTGAGGCCGAGGCTGAAGTGTTCTTTTAAAAAGCGCAAAAACCGTGCTCTGTAAGCGAGCACACGGATCACTTTTGAAAGTTTCACACAACACCGGTGAATTCGACTGTGAATCCATCCGCCGCTATGATTATTATCTTTATATTATATTTTATTTATAGTTATTTTACATCACAGAAGACATGTTAGCCAGTGACAACATACAAAATTATAATTCATATCTGATGACAAATAAAAATGAGCCTATTTAGGTATTAAACTGAGAAACCAAAAACGAAAAGATGCGATTTGCTGCAGTCGACAAGTCAGAGCTAGCTCCACGAAATCGGCCCCGACAAAAAATACGAGGTGCTCGACGAAATGGTTCCTTTTGTTGAAAATAAAGAAAATTCTCCCATTTGTCACGTTCTAAAATCATTTATAAAATAGCCCCAGTGAATCTCGCGCGATGATTGGTCGAGAGCGCAAAAAGCAGAGCTCTGTAAGAGAGCACACGGAACGCTTTTGAAATTTTGACACAACACTGAATCAAAATCCGCCGGCATTATAATATTGCTTGTAAATAACCAGTTTTTTATCGTAGAAAACATGTTAGCCATTGACAACATGCTAAATTATAATTCAAATCTGATAACAAATAAAAATTAACCTATTTAGGCATTAAACAACGAAAAGATGCAGTTTGCTGCGGTCGTCAAGTCTGAGCCAGCTCAACGAAATCCCTGAAAAAAATATGAAGTATAATTTAACTTTAAAACACAAAGTACATAATCTTTGCAAGCAATAGCAAGCTTTCGACTCCTTCGCAGAGCCTTGTTCACGTTAACTGAGAATCAGTTCTTGAGATGTTAGTGGTCACGGGCTTTACAAACACGCTGCTGATATTAAGTGAAAAAACACACTAAAATTTGTCGACTTCATTGTGTTTGTTGGGTTCCTTCTTCGTTTATTTTAGGAATTTCTTCTTACCAAACTGAAGCAAAACGGGAAGCCCCACGATCCCCCATTTTGCAGCCAAGAAAATGCAAGTTTTAGAGATGCCGTGTATAAGTCGACCTTAGTATTTTGCAAGATAAAAATTTGAGAAAGAAATCCAAAAAACATAACACACAAACTATACATTGAGCGAAATATTTTTTGGTCATATCTTTTGCAATATTTGGTGGCTCCTTTGGAAAGGAGCCGTTTTTTTGTAATTTGTTGTTGTTTAGAAGCCTCTCGCCAAAAAGCCTGTTGAAATCTTCAGCTGACAACATGTCATCGTATGGATTAGGTTCTTCCGCTTCTCCATTCTCAGCAATTTCTTCCTCAGCTGTTAAACCATCTTTCCACAGCATGTCATTTTTTTGTCCCATCCATAGAACTGGAAATGCCACACTTCAGTCTTGAAGGATTGCGCAACAATCTCCAGTGCAATTTCGTTCCACGCTTCTTTTACCCACTGACGAACTGCTGCCTTCACGTTGCCACCTTTTTTGAAGGACTTTTCCCCCTCGATCATCCAAGAGGTCCACTTGCTACGCAGGCGATCTTTAAATGGCTTGTTGAACGAAACGTCGAGTGGTTGGATAACACTTGTAAGTCCACCTGGGATGACAGCTGTCGAAGTGTCGTTCTCTTCCAAGTGCTTCTTCGCTTGATCAACGAGATGGGCACTGCATGAGTCCCACACAAGCGGGCTGTTTACTCTTCCGAACCCCCCAGGCCTTTCATGACCTACCCACTTTTTTTATCCAAAGCAGAACACCGTATTCAACTATCCATCCATCCATCCGTTTGGGTGGACATGCACCACAACATCAGAAGGAAACTTAGCCTTTGGCAGCGTCTTTCTTTAATTTGAAAATTACCTTCAGATATAATTTTGTTCCGTTCGCAAGGCACGCCAACACAACGGTGAAGCGCAGTTTTTCATGGCCAGTTGTCTTGATGAGGATAGTCGATGCTCCACGATCGCGAGAGTCAATCGAATGTCGTTCTTGCTGCAGGCATGTCAAACCAAACGGGAGTCTCGTCCATGTTACCGATATTTTGGAGTTCATAGTTCATCTATCTTCTTCTTTTGATGACAAAGGAATGGAACTCGATGATCTTGTTTTCCAAGTCATCAGGCTGTTTTTGAGTGATCTTTATTTTCTGGCGAATAATAAAGCCATTCAGGGCACCTGCCATTTGTTGCCCTGAAATCTGCAATCTTCATCTGATTTGCAATCGCCAGTGCCTTAAGTCGTGCCAAGTTTCGCGTGACAACGAAGCCACTTTTGCGCTAATCTTCTATCCATTACGCCTACTGTTTCTCCAGCTCTGGCCACTGACAAAGCTTCCCGCGGTTCGCACACTTGTTCTTTGGCATTGTTTTGACTTTCTCAGTGTTCCGTCTCCAATCCCTTACTCACTTCTCACTAACTCCATACTCTCGCCCAGCAGCCACGTTGTTTGATTTCTCGGCAAACTCGATCATCTTAAGTTTGAATTTAGCAGGATATTTTGAGCGTTTTGTCTTTGGCAACATTTTCTTTGAAGCCTGAAACTGAATGACAAAATGGTTCACTCTAAGATCTTCAAAGATTTTATTGCTTCCGCTGCTAGCGCATGACAAACAGCACTTAGCACTCACACGTTATCTAGCATTACCAAATGTGAGTTACTGTTCATCTTCAATAATTCATTTAATTTCTTTCTCTTTCTTAGTTAGCTTCAAGATGTTAAACAGCGATGACTCTGTAGTGTTGACTTCTCGTTGGTTTATGTACATTTGTTCATCTGAATATTTCGCGTATGTATTTATATTGAAGGAATAGAAAACGAGTGCGCGTGTTTTGTTGAGTTAGTGAAGCACGCGTGAATTTTAATTTTAATTTTTTTTTTGAACGAAAGAAGGGTTGGGAGAAACACAAGCCAAAAGCGAGTGTTTCTCTACACTTCATGAGTGTACTTAAACTCACAAGTGCTTCACTAACTCAACAAAACACACGCGCTCTTTTTCTATTCCTTTTATAGAATAAAGAAACTCAACAAAGTTTTTACAAACAAAGATCGAAACCCTTGTTTTATTTCTGATCAAACACTATATTCTCCATTGTAAACATAATTTGGCTAAAAACTGCCAGGCGCAACTCGAACAGTTTTAAAAGTCCAAAAAAAGTTATAGAACATGAAAGCTGACGAGTGCATGTTGTATGGAAAAACGCAACATGGAAGCCAGCCAATCAGAGCGCGCGTTATGATAGCTTTATTTTATAATGCTTGATTATACGCTGTCATGTTGTTTCCACAGACATCTGTGTTGATTTTGGTCTTTTCTAGATAAAAATTCAATGAACAAACTACTTTTAAAATATAATCTTTTAAAAATGACAGTTCAGTGCTTCTTTTATAATAACATTGATAAAGGCTCATATGAAACAAAATGTAAACACGATGTTTTTAAAACTGACAAAACACTTTGGAAGGTAAACCGTGAGAATAATCGATTGTTTGTACACAACATATTGTAGACCATTGTAAAGATCAGTTAGCTTCAAGATGTTAAACAGTGATGACTGTGTAGTGTTGACTTCTCGTTGGTTTATGTACATTTATTCATCTGAATATTTCGCGTATGTATTTATATCGCTTGATTATACGCTGTCAAGTTATTTCTACCGACAACTGTGTTGATTGTTTTTACACGACATATTGTAGACCATTGTAAAGATCACAGAATTCTTTCATGCTTCAAGTATACTTATCAGGTAAATGCTGGTTTTAAACGTTTTCTGTGGTTTTTAAGGGGTGTTAAAAAAATTCGTGTTTTGATCCGTATATAAGTTGAGTGCGATATTTAGACGTGAATTTTTGGTGTTAAAAGGTCTACTTATACGCGGCAAAATACGGTACTTGAACTTCAGAAAACAGCCCTAAGAATCATTACATTTTCTACCTTAGACGAGCATTCGTCCCCATTATTCAAGAGATTAGAAATACTTAAAATAAACGACATATGTTTTTTACACATTGCATTATTCATGCATCAATACCACACTAAAGAGCTTCCCGCATTTTTCAACACTTTTTTCCAATCTCTTTCGAACAAACACCAGTATAACACTCGACTATCTTCTAGATTAAAGTTTTATCTTCCCGAAGCTAACACCAACTTTGGAAAGTTTAACAATCGATTCACAGGAGTAAAAGTGTGGGGTGCAATCGAAAAATTTGACAAACATTCTAGTTAGATCTACATGAACAATAATCAAACACCTCTGCCATGCTCATGCCTTTCTTGTTAATTTTCGTTTTTACATTACCTCTTGTTAACCTATTTATCTTTCGCTTTTACTTTGACTCGGCAATCAAATCTTAAAACCGAAATTGTGCATTTTTCTTTGGTCCAAAATTTTGTTGTTGAACGTTTTAAGCGCATCTTAGCTCGATTGGCTCTGCCATTATAGAGGGCTCGTATCAACAAATGTTTTAAATCACTCGCTTTCAGCTCGTGGTCAAAACCTTTTCTAGTGTTGTTCCACTGAACAGCCCCGCGTGTTTCCAACAGAGTATGGAAACACAGAAGAAAATATCTTCTAAAGTTTAATTGGAGATTTTAGCCTCCTTTAAGTTCCTACAAAGTTCTTAGTATATGATATACACGCTATTTTTATGATAACTACTTTATAACGACAACAAGGCTCGGTACAATGTACTGTTTTTTTAAACGTCACTATACTGAGCACTTAATTTTCTTTTTTTCTCAAGCGCTAACGCGCAGAGTGCATCGTAAAATTGTATAAAGAAATCCTCAGTCTAGCTTAGGCTGTTATTAAATTTTGGCCAATTTTTAGCCTGACGTTCTTGTATAAAGGTTTTTCAGTATAGAAGAAAAGGGTGTATATGTACATAAAACAAATATATGCATTATCATCCATAGAAACCTCACAAAGACACAACTGAATTTAAACACAAACAAGAACTCAGTGATGGTTTCCCAGTGTGTGCGTTTTAGGCTAGTACCCGCTTATCTGTCAATTGGATGCGGGGACTTATAGAAAACCGAAGTTTTATTTTGGCTATATAGTAGTAACTGTTATACAGTTGAACCCCTTAAGGCGGATTGACACCTCTATATAAAGCGGACATGCACCAAATATTGCTCCCTGGTCATCTTCTTGATGCAGTCGTCTTTTATATTACTGTATTTTAAGTCTCATTAAGACGCATATCAACAGCTCTCTAAGACGGACAGTTAAGGCGAGCCCCAGAGGTGTCTGTCTGTCTTATCGACAGGTTTGACTGTACTGACACTCTTCTTTTTCAATAAGAACATGAGGCTGAATAAATTCCCAAATAATTAAGAATATCTGAGGCTGATGAAACGCCGCGAAGAACCGTTTATTTTCGATACCGCGGAAGATCTAGAAATAGTTTTCCAACGTTGGCTCAAGTAAGTTTGTTCGAACCTTTTTTATTTATGATTCATAGTTCGATACCAGCGCGCCGCGGTGGCGGCCAGACATTCCGATAAAGTCAACAGAGCATAATTTTATTAGCTTGTGTGTCCGGTTAAAATGTAAACCAACAACTGCACACCGGTTCAATCTTACAATTATGTTTAAGAACATTTAAGAAAATAGGAATTAAGCCCAATTATAACGTGATCTTATGTGTACAAAAAAAGAATGTATTCGACATTATCGAGGAGCAAGCAGACATTCGATAATTTATCGAATCTATATAATGCCAGTTTGTTTTTCTGTTCAACAATTCCCCGACTAACAGATTAATTCACTATGGAAACAGAATTTAGACACTGATATTCTTGTCCTGCTGAATTTGCATTCATTTCGCTTCTAATCATCACCTAGGTGTTTGAGTGCTTTGGCGGGTGCATGTTTCTGTTAACATTGCTATCAGGCACCCAGTCTCCTGTCCTTCGTCTTTTTTTAATTGTATAACTCTTCTCAAACCAATTGCACACATTGCATAGCCGTTGCCAGAACCAAAATACCCTTAATCTAATTATGTAAAACCAGTATATCAAGAAAATCGTTTATACTTTCATCAACCAATTGAAAAAACGACCAAAAGGTACTCCAAATTCTGACTCTGACAACGTCACCGCCCACTGTTTAGAGGTTTCTGTTTATGAAGGGAAAAAAATGCTTTCGACGCACTGTAAAATTCTAAAGTTTTCATTTTCTTTAACAGATCTGGCTGGGTTTTTACAAAAACAGCAAGGATCACGAAGGCCTTAATAAAAGAAAATTAAAATACCATATAGCGACAACAAAGAGATCAGGTAAGTGGTTAAGCAGATTAAAAATATCGAATTATTGTTAAAATTTGTTTTCGCGATTACGCTGAAAACCCTTGTTAAAATCGAACAGATATCAAACCGGCAGACAATAAGGGAAAAGGTCAAAACAATGGTACTTCCTAGGAACCCAATTTAGGGGGTGGGGTATTTTGTGCCGCCACCCTCCACCTTTTTTCAAAAGTGCTGAATTTCAGGAGCAAATATAATGTTCAATGAAGCAGTGCTTGCACCAACGCCTTCTTTGTGGAGAGAGAAGTCCATAATACAACAAGAGGCTACAGGTATAGCCTTCACTCGCGGCCCGTCTTATAGAGAAAACAGTCGAAATTTATTCAAAAACCGTTCAAAAACACCATAGCGGAGACCTCGTGGGCGCTGCAATCTGGGTAACGTGAGTCCAAAAGCTACCGACCGCGCATGACTGCAAAAAAAGTCACACAAATTTATTACTCGCTCGCCTGACGGCCGCGAGTAATAAAAACCAATACCCCTTAATCAATTGAGCTCTGAAAAAGTGGGGAGGGGTGTGGTAGGGGGTATGTACCGCCACCCACCACCTCCCCAGACAAAATTGGGTTCCTTAAAAATACCATTGTTTTGACTTC
>JANVCF010153190.1:0-11395 GCA_025388745.1 Hydrozoanthus gracilis
CTGTCACCCCCCACTTTTCAATTTGGCTGCTGATTTCTTTTGTTTTTGACAACCCTAGAGTGGTGACAAAAACAAATTCAAACAAACAATAATTTCTTACAAAGCAAAGAAAGCAGACAAAAGATACTTTCGGATTTAAAAAATAGGTACACAGTGTTTCTTTAAAAAAAAATTCTAGACAACAATTTATTTAAGTAGGACATTATTTTCCTAACGCCAGCCTTGTCCCCAGGGTTCTCGGCGAGAAGAGGGCGGTTTTAAAGTTTGTCAAATGCGAGTGGGCTCAGTGACGTTAAACGCGTTAGCCCATAGTCGGAGCAACATTTTATTTTCCGCCTTATTATATTTAACACGCTTTCTTCTTTTGATTTCTAATTAAATTTGAAAAATATATATATATAACAAACAACGCAACTATGTTCGGTCGGTTTTTACTGGAGACCTTGATTTTGTGGTATAAATCTCGCTACGCTCGGTCCGTACGTAAAGCCCTCGGCCTGGGACTTCCAGTAGAGACCTCGCATATCGGCTTATAAGTGATATTGAGAGTTTAATGTCTTTTTGTTTAACACCAGTTTACAGTGGCTCAAGGATCGCAGTGTACGAGTTCCTGCGAGGAAATGTCTTTGTACATAGTGTAGATGGCTCTTTTCCTGTGTGGTAGGTCCAAACTTAACTATTTCAGTTATTTATTCTATTTAGTGTGAAAACAACCAGAGTTCCCGTTTCATTATCAAACCTTAATATAAAAATACTGACTATAGCTATGCATCAAAGAAGGTTACATAGCTTCTACTTTTTTTTCGTATTGAATACTACAATTCTTGTTATCATAACATAAATATTGAGAACCGAGGTTATAATTTCACTCCACACCAGCTTTGGCTTGACAAAGAATAGCCCAGCTACTCGAAATATTGCCTATAAACCTGCCCGAAAATGGTGTTTTTGTAATAGCTCTATATTCAAGTTTTCTTTATACACACCTAGAGTTACGTCTGTTACATGCATCTCTAACATAGGAACCAACATATATTTTACCTTGCGTCGAGTATTCCTTTGTATTCGAAAGACTTTATTTCATAACATAACTTTAGGCTACAGCCTATCCAATAATTAGATATTGGAGACAAGGGATTTAGCCAATTTTGAGCCCTGCTCCAAATTTTAGAAATTTTTTCGTTTCGTTTCTCCCGCGCAAACGCTGGCTATAAGATGTGTTTCACACCATGCCAATGGATCATTAACATGGGATAGAACTTCAAGTCAGAAAGCTAGTTACTATATACGTTCATTAATATTCCTACTGCAGGAAGTCCGTAATAGCGAGTGTTACTTCAGGAGCCATTGGCCAGTTTGTTGCCAGCCCTACTGACCTGATAAAGGTTCAGATGCAGGTCGAAGGGAGAAGAGTTTTGGTTGAGGGAAGGCCTCCAAGGTGAGGAGGGGCGCGGGGTGGTGGGGGCGCTGATGAAATTAAAAATAGAATGGTAGAAAATGTACTAAAAGCGTCATAGGTAAAGTGGGAGGGGAGATGGCGAATAGGAGGCAAGAAAAGGTAAAGAAAGCCTCCAGGGTAAGGAGGAGGGGTTGAGGGTACTGCATGAAAGCAGATAAGGTATACGAAGGGGGAAAGATTGGAGTACATTAGGAGGGCAGATAGGCAAACAAAGCTCTCGAAGATGAGACTACAAGTTTGATGAATAAAGATATTCTCAAGATTACTATTGAGCAAGGCGCAAGAATTAAGGGTATAGGTGGCTGAAATCGGAGAATTGGGTCAAAGGAAGCAATCAAGAAATTGCTGAGCTGAAATTTTCTTAGAATTTGTCAATTCTTTTTATCATGCATTTTAACAATACTCAATTATTCCCAGGGTAATTTATGTCCTTAGTCTCGGTTGTTGTATTGTTTGTTTGTTAATGTGCCACACTCCGAAAATCGTCTTTTTCCCCAGTTATCACAAGTGTCAAGTGTTAAAAAATTGTTCAATGTATCAGTACTTTTTAGGTTTTACCCTTTTGAGTGTAGTAACGAAAAAAACTTACCGATTTAGTCGAAACTTAAGTGAATTTAGACTCTGGCTCTAAGACTTTGTGGAGAGTATCCCATAGGTTAATAATCAGTACAGCAGGTCTGATTGGTGGACGTTATTGCTTTCGAAGGGTACACAGCACTGTCCATGCCTTCTCTTCAATCATGAAAGCAGGGGGTGTTCGGGGACTGTGGAAAGGCTGGCTTCCTAATGTCCAGAGAGCAGCTCTTGTTAATATGGGAGGTAGGTTTGTACTTTCTCTATTAAGACTAGTATCATTTACAACCTCCTGTTGACATCATAGTTGAAGTTGCACACTTGTTTTGTTTAAAATATTTGGAAAAACATCGTGTAGTTTGATTCTTGTGTATTTTGTTTTGTTTTCTATTTGTTCTCCATAGCCAGTTTAAAGTGTATTTAAGTTTTCTTAATTTTGAAAAACAGTCTCTATAAAGTTTCAAACTCAGTTTTCCTGACTCATATTTCAGAACCGCGACCCTACCACTTTTTGGTTACCTTTTTGGAAATTTTAATATTTCAATTTTCATTCCAAATGTTAGTATCACATTCAAAGTCCCTAGTGATGAAGATTTATTTCGTTTTGAATGACCTTGAAAATTCCAGTTACAAGCCAAATAAGCCTTAAAGATTTAAATTAGCATTGTCATTGAAATTTTGGTAGTTGTGGAATAACTCGCGAATTGTGTACCTTAAATCGCATCACTTAACTTCACAATTTCTACTAGATGAAGAAAACTTTTGTTCCACACAGACATGACGACTTACGATACCTCAAAACAGTTTATTCTCCGTCACTCCAAACTTCAGGACAACTGGGTTGTGCACACAATGGCAAGGTAGGTAGTACCTCATTTCACACCTAAAATGACCAACTTCTAACTTATCCTTACAAACCTCAAAGGCGATCACCAGTGGCATTACGCGTATTTTTGTTTAGTTTTGTGGCACGTGAAATCTAAGTTAGTCGTTTTGGAGTAGTTTGATATGAATAACCGTCGCCATTTTACAATTGTTCACAAAAATTGATTAAGACTGTGGTAAGACAAATTTTATTTTGATAATTCTTCGAAAACCGTTTTGAAAATAGCAAATGCGAGAAAACAAAACAAGTATCCAAACTCGCCAAAACTTTTTAAAAATGATAGAACAGGTAGAAAAGAGATTAATCAACGAGTGTAATCACCTTGTTTGAATGATGAGTAAATAAATAAATGAGTGATGTAAGTTTCAAAGTCTCAGACGGGATTTGAACACTTGGTCTTCAGATTGCTGGTTAGGTGTACCTACCCACTTAGCTCATGGTCCCTTGATTACTGTTCAGACACTCTTACCAACTGAGGTACTGGTAACCATGACCCTCTGGTTACTGGTCAGACACTCTTACCAACTGAGCTATAAAAACCAATGACTCCTTGATTACTGGTCAGACACTCTTACCAACTGACAGGTAACCATGACCCTCTGGTTACCGGTCAGACTTTCTCACCCACTGAGTTACAGGAATCCAAGACAGTCTTATTATCTTACCAACTGAGCTATAGGAAGCAATGACCCTCTGATTACTGGTCATGCACTCTTAGCAACTGAGCTATAGGAACCAATGACCCCCTGATTACTGTTCAGACACTCTTACCAACTGAGGTACTGGTAACCGTGACCCTCTGGTTACTGGTCAGACTCTTGATCCCCTGAGCTACAGGAATCCATGACCCCGGCTCTTGCTACTGGCCAGAGACTCTTACCATTTGAGCTACAGGAATCCCTGATCAGATGATCTAACCCACAGTCGTATGGTTACTGTTCAGACACTCTTACCAACTGAGGTACAGGCAACCAAGACCCTCTGGTTACTGGTCAGACTCTTGATCCCCTGAGCCACAGGTATCCATGACCCTCTTGTACTGATCAGAGACTCTTACCACTTGAGCTACAGGAATACCTGATCAGATGATCTAACCAACTGATCGTATGATTACTGGTCAGACACTCTTAGTTAACTTTTCCTAGTTTTTTCCAAATTCGTAGAAAAATTCTCTTAAGTTAGAACGTGTCTTCACTTTGAAAATATGCTTTGTAATTGCAGCGTGTGTTCTGGATTTGTGGCTTCTGTTGTCAGCACTCCAGCAGATGTTGTTAAAACACGGATTATGAACAATCCTGCCGCATACAGAGGGTCTGTCGACTGCCTTGTGAGAGCTGTAAGTACTGCGGGCAAAGCACATTTATACAGTATACTTGAATATAGGTGACATTGTAATTCGCTTATACTAGGTTTGAAGTTGACGCCGTGGAAAATATTTTTGGTTAAATATTTCATATTTTAAGGCTCAAAAATTAAAACCTAGATCGGTCTTGTTTCCTCTGTAGGTTAAAGATGAAGGTTTTTTGTCTCTCTACAAGGGATTCCTTCCCACATGGACTCGACTGGTATGTTACCAAAGCCTGAACTGATTTTGTTTACCCCGTCTTCAGCTCCATATAATTTTTTGACGTTTGGAAAATAAAAGAACAGGCAAATAAAGCTCAGCTGGACTAACTGACTTGCTTTAACCCTTTAACCCCTAAGAGTGCCGAAAGATGAGTTTGTAAATTCTCTCAACTTAAGCCCATAGTATTCCTGAGAAATTTGGGAGAATTTCTTAATTCATCTTCCAGAGTTTTTGGTGGATGACCGAATTTTATATTCTCAGTACTAACCAGCTTGTCTTCTCTTGTTTACTGTAACGAGAATTTGTTGACAAAAGCCTTACGGCTGAAAGGGTTACGGACCTTTTTTAAAATTGTTTCAAAGAGTTATTCTTTTTTAAGGAGTTAGTTTCAAGAAATTGCTTTGTTACACATCGAGTTACTGTTTCTAGGAACTACTTTGTTTCAAGAAGTTACTTGTTTAAGGGACTGTTACTTGTTTCAAGAACTCCTTGTTTGAAAGAATTAGTTTCTCACTGTTTTAAAGACTTACGTTGTTTCACGGAATAACACATTGATTTTAGGAATTATTAATCGTCTCAAATAACTACTATTTTAGAGAATTTGTTTCAAAAAATTACTCACCGTTAAACAAACTACTTATACATTGTTTCAAGAAGTTGTCTTCTCTCACCAGGCCCCATGGTTACTCACCTTTTGGCTCACATACGAACAGATCAGAAAACTCGTTGGCCTGACAAATTTCTAGTTGATGTCGAAGTGGATGGAATGCATTAGGTCGCTACCTGGTAAATGTAGACTTGGCTCAAAATTCTTTCGTGTGATCCAAGTAGTAATAAAGGTGTTGGAAAGCACCGTTTTGCAAGATTTAGGACTTAATAGTAACAATAATGATTGTAACTTGTCATTATTATTATTATTATTATTATTATTATTATTATTATTATTATTATTATTATTATTATTATTCATGAGGATTTACAACCACCGAATCGCTTAAACATAAGAGCACCGACACTCAAGAAGGCTTCTCATCTACATTTCTTGAGCATTTGATCTTTTTCCTTTCTACAAACACTGTTGAGTTTCCGCAAGTGTTCAAGCATGTATGGCCCCCCTCTATAAATATGGCGTCTTAAATGATTGTGCGAGGAGTAGCGGTCAAAAGCAAAAGAGGTAGAGTCACATGGATAACAACACAGTTAAGGAAGAGCAGTCGCGATGAAATTGTCGGAATTGACCCTATACCATGTACAAATATGTTATCATAAGTTTTGCCAATGTTATGTAACTTATTTTTATGAATAATAAACGAGGATTTTATATCGCGTACTATTTTCTTTAAGCACGTTTTTTGGAAATACCATAGAATTACCGTAGATAAACAAAATGCCGATTGATTGTTCAGTTACTTTTTTCTTTCTAGTATCGGTACTTTTATGATTGTAATAATTTATTAATAAGGTATGTACGTATGTGTATATACATGTCTTTTTGTATGTATATATTTATGTACGTGTTCTTGCATTTATATATGTTTGGACGGTGAAACACCTGATCAAACACTGATGCAGTGTTCGCATGAAGAAAAAGAGCGCTCAGTGCTATTACCAGTAGAGCAGATTTATAACAAATAAAACAAAATTATGTGTGTATATATATGTACGTATTATATACGTATGCACGTACGTATCTATGTATTTACGTGTATACGTACGTATATTATTGTTTATATATATGAAAATATCGTTATGTATGTTCTAATGAACAAATGGATGTCCATATGTCTATGCATGAACATTTTTTGTATCATTTAGATGTGTACCTGAAAAATGGGTAATGTTGATTTGAAAACTAAACCATGCCAAGTGGTCAATCAGCAATTAGCATTTCTCGCAGATACAAACTGTGGCACAAAAAATATCGAAAGTAAGAATCTACGTATGCGTTCATTTTTTGAAGTCTTATAGTGATTTTCTTTGGAAAATTTAGGACTTTCATGTGCTGCTAGCTACAGCGAGTCTTTTTAACTATCCAGTGGACTGCGTCTGTAGCCTAGAATACTTTTAACGACACTACAACAACTTGTCCCCGATAATCTGAAGGAACAGTAGTACACAATAACAGAAACTGGAAACGATTTGAACTGTATTTAATAAAACGTTTACTAATCAGTAGAGAATAGAAAGCATTTGCAAAAATTCACTAAAATGGATTATGATTTCGTCTTTGTCTTCCGCTTTAGTCTTGCTTTAGATCCAAGTTTTGCTGGTTTGGGCGTCTTGGACAGGAATGCCTTGTCTTTTTTCCGTTTCTTTCCTGGCAATGCCTAATCAAAAATGTACAAAGTTAGAGCGTCTGACGGAAAGGTTAGTTGTAAAACACATCACGCCATTTTAGTTGCTTAACAACTTTTAAGGCAACGGACTTCGCAGTGAGGAGAAATTGCAACAACTATGATACTGCTTCTTTCGATAGGTTTTTTTGGGTCACCTACATGAGTGTTCGACTTATATTTGCTCGCAATCCCTCGAGACGCCAAAGACAAAAGAGGAGGCGGCCATATTGGTGTATCCTCATAATTATTTTGTTCAAATCAAGGGCACCAACAAGCCGCTTTGTTGTCAAGTGAAACCGGCAATAGATTTTGGTATCTCTTGAGACTGAGCGTAAACGCTTTCGACTATTTCAAGCAAGCTAAATAAAGTCTCGGAAGGCATAGTTTGAACGTAACATTTGTACTCTTACTTGGTAGCATCGATTCGGATATTACGCATGCGCTGGGGAGCACGAGGTTGTTTAGAGAGATCAGCCATTTTGTAGGAACAATACTTTACATAAAAAATACTTATGCACTAAACAAATACAGTTCAAAATCACAACTCTAGTTTGAACAAAACGGCCGGTGGCTGGATAGATAAGGGAAGGCCAAAACAGAAACGAACTTAACAAGAAAGACAACAAATGACAAGAAACAGGCATACCTCCTTGTTGGCAGTTCTCTTGTTATTCGTACTTTCACTCTCGACAGGTGAATCGTGATCTAAAGTATTTTCCTTAACGCGCTGTGCCACGTCCTCCTCTGTAATACTTTCTCTGTCCCCATTATCGTCTAAATCCTCGCCGCCATGACCATTTAGAAGAACTGGATCATCCTTCCTAGCGGCGGCATCCTTAGAAAATCTTTCGTTTTCTATCGTGTCACCAGCCTCGTAGGAACTCTCCATTTTTTCCCCACTAGCTGTTCGACCTGTGATACTGGGTTACAAAAGATTATAAAAGTTGTTTGGTTTCCTAAACCACTCCTGTTTTTAGAAAGTATTCAGATTCGTTTTCTCCACAAAACAAGGTCTATATTGATTGATCTACTCCGAAAATTCGGAGATAGGATTTATGAAAAATATAAGCTAAGATAAGCTACACAACGACTCTGCTGGAGTAGGATTTGACTTACACAGTATGTTTCTACAAGGAAGAGTTTCACTGACTGTAGCCTTCTGAGCAATTTTTAAAAATATCTTGATACCGAGTTCGAGGTCTTTTCGGGGAAATATTAGTCTGAGGTCTTCCACAGTACAGACCGAATGTTGCAAGGTCTACGCGAAAGACCGAAGCCAAATATTTTCCCGGACAGACCGAGCAAACAAGATTATTAAGAAATTTATTTCATGGCTTTAGATCTCTAAAACTGAAAAAAACGTTAAAGAGAAATCGGTCCAATATAAACTCCCCGGGCCTGTATGGGAAGTGATTGGACCGATTTTCGACCAGTCAGCGTGCAGGATATGTCTACTGGCCCTGGGAGTTTGACTTACAATGAAACAAGGGCGTAACGCTAGTTTTCAAGGGAAGTAACGCTAGTTTTCAAGGGAAGTAACGCTAGTTTTCAAGGACAATAGGGTTAGTTTCTCTTGGCAACTTTTCTCTAGGTAGTACACTACTTTCCAAGGAACTAATGCTTGTAATTCGAGGCAACAGTAAAAGTTACTAACTGAATAACTTACCTTGCTGTTTTTGTAGTTGATTCCGATAATTTCATCGACTGCCACGTGTATTGTAAAAACGATGCTTGCTGAAGTAAAACCACAGACACAAAAAATCAACCATGTTGTGTCTTGCTATCTCTATGTTAAAATATATGTCGCTCTTTTTTGTTGCCATGGATTACGGAACATTTTTACAAGTCAACAGAATACAACCAAGCTTCCTATTTGTGAGCAGCTTGTTTTTCCTCTAACGGTTTCTTCCTAACATCAGTAGTTAGAACTAAAGACAAAGCCGAACCGTGGATACGCTACCTAAACTGTACGAGTAGCCACGTTAGCTGAAATAGTTATTGTTGTTCAGTACTTCACTGTCGTCGGGTTAGCTCTTGGACGCCAGTCTGTCGTGAGGGAGGCCTGGGTTCGATTCCCGGTGCCGGACCTTCACTCGGGGCCCTAAAATATCTGGGGCGAAGGTGCTGCCTTTGCTCTATTAAAAATCTGTAAACGGTTAGACCTTCGCGTCTTCTCGGATAAGGACGTTAAACCGTAGGTCCCGAGTGGCAGACGTCAAAGGGGACCTCGAGTCCTGTTGCCTGTTCTCCCGTGGCTCCCCGACTCAAAATGTTATAAAACCAAACAAATCGGAAAATCAAACAGGTTTTACAATCCAATTATAGGACTCCAAAGGGGGTTAGGGTTTAACATCCTTATCCGAGAAGACGCGAAGGTCCAACTGTTTGCAGATGTAAGAGAAAAGGCAGCACCCTCTTCTAAGTTATTTTAAGACCCTGAGAGAAGGTCAAGTTACGGGACTCGAACCCAGACCTCCCGCACGACAGTTTGGCGTCTTGTGAACTGGGCTAATCAAGCGGCGGTTTTTTAAACAACAAAGAAAGGTAAGGAAATATTGAAAACCTGTAGCAGACGATTCATCCTCTGAAAATGCTTCTCTGTAAACAGAAAAGAATAGGGGTGATTGCATTAGGCTCTCCGTGGTAAACAGTCATAGTTATAATTCTACACTAAATCACAATCCTGTAATTTTTTTTAACACTACTTTTCCACATCAACTATTGAACTGTAAAGCAGGATATTTGTAGCACGTCATAGCTTAAAAACAATTTTAATAAAAATAAACCCACTAAAATTCTTTTTTTTTAAATCTTTCAATAGACCACTAGTAGGGTTTGACTAAAACAGACTTCGCTTTCTCATTTTCTATCGACATTGATAGCGAATTCGAACTCCTAGTCCAACTGTTGAAAAGACTACTAGTAGAGTAGCTAATCAGAAAGCGAGATTTGCAATAGACCACTAGTTGAGTTTAACTAACGAGCGAAATACATCGAGTAGCGAAACTGCCAGTGCTTTTATAAATTAATGGCGAGTTCTTTAAACACTCGTTTTTATCGGTTTAAATTCGAAGGTTGCATACTGGTTGATCTCTACTAAAAAATTATGCTTGTTGTTTTCTACGAATCCACAAGTCAGCTCGTCGCTTTGTGCCTCATTGACTACCAACTCATAAAAAATTCCACCTTGAATTATACCAACGCTGTGCTTTGCATAGAGAAACAACTTTACATTTATAATAAGATTGGATGATTATGTTAGATTTTCCCCTGGGAGACGATGTGAGCAAAGGAAAATTGATGATTCGAAAGCAAATCTGCTTAACATTGATAGTTAAATCTTATACTGCCTGTGCTCACCCGTATAAGGAGTCTGTACTCACCAGTGTAGGGGATGAGAGATTCAACAACTTCTTTCATGTTTGCTCTCTTTGCAAGAGATGATGGCGAGTGTTTCTTCAAAATCAGTGACAGCACTGTATGAGAATGGAAGGAGCAGTAATTGAAAAACATTCAGTAAAGGAATTGCAAGGCAAAATATTTTTGCATAATAGAGAAACGGGACAGTTAAGCCAAAGATGGACGAAACTTTGATTGCCCACTGTGCTTACATCTAATATAAAACATTTTGTTTTCTCTAAGACAAGATATCATTTCAAACAACAGAGTTTGCCCGCTATCATCATCATCATCGTGACTACAAACATCATTACACCATCATTTCCATTGCCACCACCATCACCAGCAGTAGCGATTACACTATCATCATCATCGTGACTACAATCATCATTATACCATCATTTCCGTTGCCACCACCATCACCAACAGTAGCGATTACACTATCAACATCATTACTGTCATCACCGCCAATCCGCTGTCCCGTTGTTCGACCTGATCTCCTTCAGCTAAAATCGTGACAGCTCCAAGAGCTTTTCTTTTAAGAAAAACTTCTCTCTGGCTTGAATGTCAATTTTTTAAAAACATTTTTTTAAATTTTTTAAAGACAGTTTTTTTCAAGTAAATTTTTTTGAAGACCGTTTACCTGTTTGGGTAACAACAGTATTTCTAGAGTTGGTATTCCAATCTACGGCAAACCTTAGAATAGAATCTGAAATCAAAACAAAATGGTGATCAAAGAAAGGTTGCAAATACAATGATAGAGTATTCCAAATATATTTGTAGTTGTCCTGAGAACTAGAAAACAAAATGTATAAACAAAAATCGAGTCGAACTTGTATAACACATAAAAAAAGATTAAACAAATTAACAGTCATTTGGTTGACATTGTTTCTTAAAAGAAATATTAGTACAGAGGTTTTAACGAATTGATATGATAATTACCACTCATTTTTATTATAACAAGAGGGTTTATTTGCGTTTAGTACCATCTACTGATTACGACAACAACTCTACGGCATACTTTGAAAAAAATAATCTGAAAACACACCAAAAGAGCGGTCTAGAAAATAACGCAATATTGTTTACAAGCATTCTAATTAAGTTTACAGTTAGGCAGATAGTAAGCATTGGCAGTAACTGATAGCTGCGACAGTGAATAACATGGACGCACAAAC
>JANVCF010153301.1:0-15493 GCA_025388745.1 Hydrozoanthus gracilis
CACACCAGCTGGACCAAGATCAACACATTTATCTGAAAGATCTCTTTTCCCCACATTATTCCGTGGTGAGCTATCAAGACAAACGTTTCTTTCGTTGATACGTGCGTTAACCGGCCGTCCATGAGGCAGGTTGTACTGGGTAAGATCATATTAGGTAAATGGTGAGCTATCATGACAAACGTTTCTCCCGGTAAGAGGTAAGAATATATTTGTTCCCGACTAACAGAAGCATTATTCCAAAAGTTCTAATGGCGAAGATCATAACTATCATTCCAGCTATTCGTTCACTCTCTTATTACTCGATGTTCAATTTTAATTTTCTTTTAAAAAAATCCAAATTGTAGAGAAGGTTATAAAACATCTTAATAGCGCGTATAACGTCTGCTTTTACTGCCCTCTTTTGGAAATTCGAAAAACGACATTGCAGACAAATAGGAAGGTTGTTTGACAATCAGCAATCTTCGCAAGCTACATAGAGAAAAGTTCTCTGAAATCAAGGAAATCGGAACCAGATTTGGATTTTGTCCACAACTGCCAATCCGAGTTATCTTAAGTCATCAGCAGTTTCAAGATTCGATTCGGAATGAAATGAAGGATGTGAAAATCGCAACGGGGGATTTATATCATATCTATCAAAACTCGGGGAAAAGAGTAAGATAACTAATAAGCTTACATGACATTTCGAAAAAGGTGTACGACTTTGAGAACGGCTAAGTGAAGCCATACAAAGCATCTGGAACCCACTGGATTGACCACAAAATGAAAGAAATGAAGGGTTTCGTGGACACGAGTCTATATTTCACACACATCCAGAATAAATTACATATACCAGTAAAGCGACAGCCATTTTAGAATGAAATTGGGGCAATTTACCCAAAGTCTGTACTTTTGAAATAGGCATTGCTCCCAGACATTTTTGAGCTGCACGTCAACTATCTTGATCACTCATAAAACAGCTGATGTCAACATCATCAAGCAAGTCGATGCGGTTGACAACACTCTCACCAAGTAACAGATCATGAAACTGTGGCTGGAAGAATGATTCAACTGTGAAGCATGTGCTCTTTGTAACCTAAAGGGAAGATCTGTCCATCGTTGGCCAACAACATCACGAGTGGCCGTCCCAAACCTACACAGCAAGCCAAAGCAGCAGTTAATTCCACTGTGTATCCGAATGTTGTAGCCATACACAACTCAAAAGCACGTCGTTATGGAAGTCTGCTAAGTAAACTATTGAAGACAACTCGTCCAAAGAAACGAACAATGCAAATAAAGTTTCTTGAGGCAACTTCAAACGTCCTTGACAGCTTCAAAGGCATGTAGCAACTCTCCAACACAAAGTGGTCCTGCAAGTTCAGCACATTTCTCTGATGCAGTGGAATACATCCTACTTCAATGTGGTAGTTATTGAACCGGTTGCGATTGGTGATAAAAAAAACTCTGCACGAGCTGCAAAAAAAATCATAACCAAGATGACCTGATGGTGGTTGCTCAGAGGGCAGAAAGTGTTGACGCATAAATAGACAAAGCGGACCAATAAATTGACAGACTTTCAAAGTGGCTAAGAAATTCTGACTGCCTCAGCCACTGTGCAGTCTCGCTTTTTGCTGATGTCACAGCAATCTACTGTTCAGCCTTGACAGTGGATGAACTGGAAAGGAAACTCAATGAAGATCTTGCAAGTATACAAAAATAGCTGAGCATGAATAAGTTAACTCTGAAAGTTACTAAATCAAGAAACATAAATAAGCTTGAAAGACTTCAACGAAGGGCCACAAAGTTTATTCTGAAAACTGATGCTGAAAATCATACTTGTTGAGCTCAACTAAATTTGTTATCATTAAAGGACAGACGTTTTCTGTTCGATGTCCTTTTTCTTCACAAAGTCCTGAATGGCTATATTAATATAGGTCTTTCTCCATTTATTCTATTTTTTTCTAACACTAAAAGGTACTCTTTGAGGGGCAGGGATGAACTGACACTTAAGAAGAACTATTCAAGGACTGACACTTTTAAATTTAGTTATTTTAACAGGATTGTTGACATGTTGAATACGTTACCACTGTCAAAACGTTGTGCCGCAAATATTTATAGTTTTAAGAAAGGTGTGAGAGACTTCTTAACATCTAGTTAGAACTAAATGGGCTCAGAATTTATCCATTGTCTAAGAAAATTTTTACTTAATTTTTATTCTGTAATTGTTGTAATTCATTTTTTTTATTATTACATTTCATTTTAAGGTGGTCTGCCTTGTATGGGGTCTGAGACTCTTTTGCCGACCTTCCCTATGGCCCTTTTTTATTTCTTTATAGCGTATTATATATAAGCCATTAAATTGTAATAAATTAAAAATAAATCAAATCAAAATTAATGGTCATTGGGGGCATCAATGTTTAAAGAATGTTGGATCTATAAATTTAGAAGTTAATTAACAATTACTTAACAAAGTTAATTATTTTAAATTATTTTATATTTTATATATTTAATTTTTAATGAAAATTTAAGCTGGGAAGACCACGTTGAATATGTTGAATCAAAAGTATCTCAACGCTTAGGAATTCTTAAACGCATTGCTAGAGAAATTGTATTTAATACTTTCATTTTATCTATCTTAGATTAAGGGGACATCGTCGGGGGAAACAGGTCTAATATAACTTTAATGAATAGACAATAAGTTCAACAAAGTTCGTCTAGTTCCTCAGCATTAGAGGCTTTGGGATGGAAGTTCCTCGATATTAGAAGGCGTTTTCACCGATGTTGTTTTGTTTTTAAACCACTAAATGGTCTTATTAATTTTAAATTTTATAACCCTCGCTCAAGTGAACATCATAGTTATAACACTAGAAATAATTTTTTTAGGCATTTGCCAAAATGTAGAACTAGTTGGGGACAAAATATTTCGAGCTATCTTTTTATCAAGGAATGGAATTTTCTACCAGTTAGTATCAAACGCGTCGATAAATATAACATCTTTAAGAAGCGTTATTTTAAGGATATATGAATAAAACTTTTAGAATATGTTATTAAGACTCTTAGCTGATTTATTTTTCATGGATTTTAGGATAATCAGTTAATGAGATTTAAGTTAATTTTGTTATTTGTACTGTCGTATATAAAATTTATTTTATTTTCTTATAATATTGAGGTCCCTCATGAAAATCACCATGGCGATGAATAGCAAAAACAAGGATAAACTCCCCAAAATCGAAATTTCCAAGTTTGAAGGTCAAAGTCTCACTGGCTGCACTTTTGAAATCACTTTAAAGAAAGTATTGATAAAAGAGCCGTTGCCAGCATCAACAAACTGGGATATCTACAAGGATATCTATCCCCTAAAGTACGAGCCTTGATATCAGATCTACTCTACTCGGAAGAGAAGGAAATGCTAAAGAAAAAGTACGACAGATGTCATATAGCATTACGATAAAGAAACCACGGAACTCTCGTGTAGAGTTCAAGGGGATTATCCCCTTTTCTCCCCCAAAATTCTTTTATCAACTCAGCCATGAGCCCAATCAAATTGAGGAGAAACAGTGAAGCAGGAAAACAAACCTATCAAAGCACCAAGAGAGGCTGTGTGGCTATGGTGGAATAAGAATAACTGGCCACCTTACATGAAGCACACAAAGGGAGTAATACAGTCCAGACCAAAGGAGGGACAAGTCGTTGTTGTAGGAGAGGAATCCCGTAACCGGAACAGCTAGAAGCTAGCTAAAGTGACTGGATTTCTCACATGCAGGGGCAGTAAAATAAGTGGAGTAAAACTTCAGATAGCAAAAGGGGAGATGCAAAAAAACTATCAAGGCTCTGCTTTATGTCACACCCAATAGTCATGGCCCTTCATGACTGAACACGAAAGCTGACGGCATTTGACCCAATTTTGAATTTCAAATAAGATTAATTTCGTAACTGTCTCTTAACATCGTGTTTTAGTTCCCTGAAAAACATTCACATGCCATGCATCTGATCAGGGGGGTGTGTTGAGAACTTCTGGAATTTACTAGAAACGAGATGCGGTAAGTCTTTATAAAGCTGATGACAAATAACGATTAAAAGTAGTAATTTGATAAGAACAGGTAAATTAAACACGCGTATGTGCCTGTTTTCCATGACCAAAACCTATCCAACTTAAATAATAAATTACAGAGAAAATTTTCTTTTGCAGTTTGCACCACATATACAAAAGATTGCTTAGCCAAAACATTTATCGTTTAACGTTTTTTTTCAATACATCAGCAACAAAAAAACATTTGTAACATCTATATGTTATACATTTTTATAAAGTTTCTTGCTTTTTGTCACCATATTAAACAGCATTTATTAATAATTACACAGCCGTAAATAGTTATGTAAAATAGCCTAAAAAGCAGACGGGGAGGGTCTTGGTAAGTTGCAGGACCCAACAGTAAACAAGTACTTGCACTACTAAAGTATGACTCCTTCAACTTTTAGTCTCTAAAAAATCTGAAAACCAGTTTATCAGTTATCATAAAATTTAGCCATGTCACATTAGGTACATTTAAGTATGTATACCCACTTTCCTACAAAAATATTCCTGTATTGGGTTTTCCATGGAATACTAGCCAGCTAGCTACCTTACTGAAATTGCAATGTAATGAAGTTTATTCCTAATGTTGCACTGTGGAGATAAAGGCGTTTACCGTTCAAAGTTATGCAAATCTGGGGCATCTTTAACCCTTTCACTCCCAGGAGTGCCATATGGCACTCTTGCATAACTGGCTAAGTTTCCCAGGAGTGCCATATGGCACTTCTGAACCAATACTCTTTAAACCAATCAAAACTACTAAAATTGATAAAACAGCTCCTAAAGTTTTTCGACCAATCACAGACAATCTTAGCTTTGTTTTAGTGCCAAACACGAGGTGGGCCGCCATACAAATATTTCTCACAAATCGCAGCTGAAAACCTTCGAGAATTGTGAGTAATGGAGTCAGATAGTGAAGAAAGCGAATTTCTAGGCTTCGATACTGAAGAAGTAGAAAGAGCAAGGTTCTAGCGATTGACGAGTCTGATATTTCTGCTGTTTCGAGTGACGATGAAAGTAGTGAGGGCGATCAAGAAGAAAATTCGGCAATATCTTCATTTGAATGATCGAGAAAAAATGCCGCCACGAGGCGATGAAGCACATAGTAAGTTGTATAAGAGCGGCCATTGTTAGATGTGATATCCAACACATTTCGTGATGAATACAAGCCCTCTCAGTTCGTTTGTAAGAATTTGAAAATTAGCCTCATTACCAAACGAATTCATAACTAAGTTCATTACCGTAGGCGCTTGTGTTAATATTGAAATCTTAGCATCTCAATATTGTTTACCATCAATAAAATGTAAAGCTGTCTTTTTGGTAGCACCAACATCACCAAGAGTTTTAAGACCTGCTTCACCTGATTTCACCAGTTTTTGACAAACATCAACCAGTTGGGCATGCCAGACCTTGTAGTTCAGCCCTAGGGTATACCTTTCAACAATTGGTAGGCAAAAGCCGGGCTGAGAAGAAGCACAAGTGGCAAGAAAATTTGTAATGTTCATTTAATGTAGAACAATTATAAACACTATTCAAGAAGAGACAAAATTTTTGAGTTGTCAAAGTACATAAAATTTTGAAAACGTGTAAAACGAGTTAAGTTATAAAATTTCACACTCCATCCACCGTCTCCCAATGTAATTCGATATTTTCCCCACACCCCGTGCATACAAACAGACAACTCACCCTATTACTCTATATAAAATATTCGTTTAATCAAATATAGTTAACCATATGAAAAAATAGTATCTAAAATACACAAAAACAATACCAATGATAAAATAAAAATATCTTGGATGAACATATAAAATATAATAACTACAATAAATTTATAAATACATACATACATGTATACATACATACGTAAGTAAGTAGAGAAATAAACGAGTAAGAAGAGAATCTTCGCATATTCAGTTCAATGCACGGTTGAGAAACAAGGAGGGTTGGTCAAGGTTATGCACTCCAGTCCCCTTAAAATGATCTAGCTATGGAAATGAGACACATATAAAAATACAACTTGGTCCAGGGAGAGTCGGATCCCCAGAATGGTGGAAATAGGATGGTCTTTGGCAAAAGCCGGAGGCCTACTTTTCTTTACCAAAACACACTACAAAAACAGCATGCTGAAATATCAAAAACCTTAGCAAGACAGGGAAGATCCAACAGCTAAAAAGACAGATGAGTAGTTACAATGTAGGCATATGTGGAATCAGTGAATGCACATGGATAGTCAACACATGGCATGAATTCAAAACAACATAAAATGAAACTGCGGAGGTCGCATAAGGAGGATGACGAAAAACACACGCAAGACTAGAAGAAAGAAAAGAGATGAAGCAAAGTTTCACAGTACAATTAAATCAGAATAACAAGCAAGCAGAGAGAGGAATACACTGGACAGAGTAAGGAAGCGGAAGTCAATGGCCTGATTCATGAAACAGAAGAGACAGCAGAGAAGGATGAGCAGGAAGTGTGAGGCACTCCAAAACAGATCCCCGAGGAGGATATTGCAAGTATACTAGCCAAATAAGATCTGCAACCAGAGAATACCCAACCCAGAGAATTGAAGAAAGCATCAAGGTAAGAATGTAGCGATACATTGGGCATGTCTTAAGGAAAAGAAATGAGAAAGAAAGAAAGGTGGAAGGGTTTGTGCTCTGCTTATGCTCCCTGTGGAGCAAAGGGGAATGATAATGATGATCATGAAGCGAACAAAGAAATAAATTAATTAATAAATATAACAAATAAGTGTTTACATTTTAAATAAAAAAATATGTTTTTAAAAAGCGTTTAAAATAATTAATAACTTTTGATTCCCGAAAAAAATGCTTTGTCTTGCCTTCATCTATTTAAAGTCTTTTCTCCCGTTCTGTATGAAAATGGGGCTGTTCCATCTTCGCATCATTTCTTATGCCTTTTTTTTTATAGAAATCCGTTTCCCCAAAAGAGAAGGCTGCAGTATTACCTGTGAGGCAAGATGTTATGCCTTGTACAGATGTATTAGGTTATGTTCGCAGACTGGCAGCTCTTGCACATGCCTTTTTCAAATAATCTTTAATAAAAGACCTAAATGTTAATTTACTGTCAAGAGAACTCTAGTATCTTATAACTGTATTTCACTTCCATTTCATTTGCAGCGCGTTTGAATTGCAACTCGCAGGACAACGGACCAATCGCTGTTCCTTATCTTTTAAGGATAGCAAATGCTTATTTGCTTTGGGTCAGCGGTAATGATACAAAGTTGTGCGATGAAGGAAGCATTTTCTGTTGCGTCATCTGCGCAATTCTTTAATGAACTACTGGTGATAAAACAGTTCATCTCGTAGACAATTAAGTTGAAAAACAAGGGGCACAAGAAGGATCCTTGTAGTACTCCTGTTACTCTGCTGGGATGTAGTTAGTATCATCAATTGACGGAAATAATCGGATGAAAAACAGTTACTTGCGTTGCTCTCTTTAGCAGATTAACTTTCGCTTAAACTCTTCTTCTTTATATGGGCCTCTTTGTTGCCTTAATGACAAATGCATTTTCAATGAAGCGCCAAACTCTTTATAGCAAATAATCACAAAGACTTCCACAAGGACAAGACTTCAGCAGCGATGGAACGAAGGGAACTTTCCAACAATAATAAAACCAAGAGTCTGGTCTCCGAGGGATGACAGACTAGTGATCTGTTGCCTTGTGGGGTGGTTTTCGTTTGCTCTCCCGACTATAACATAGCGGTCTGCATCGTAAACATTACTTAGAGTTTTAAACAGCCAATAGCAGTGGCCTATGAGAACTTTGATAGTTGCGATACGCAGATACGTCATTCTTTGGACAAATGATCATTACATGTTTTCCAGAGTACTGCAAAACATTTTCCACTCTTCTGAAATCCTTTAGCCATACAATGGTGGTAACAGAATGTTTTGTATGGTATTCTTAAAAACAGATGTTCTGAGATTGTTTGGAGTCATCCGTTGCGGGGTAGCAGAAGGAATCGTCTTTTGCGACCTACGCATTATTAAGATAAAAGATCAAAAAAGGAAAACGAATTCTCAAATCGTTCTTGTGACACCCTTTTAAGTCTTTATCAACAGTAAAACTCTGAAACTTCTCTGATTAATTCATGGAACTTACAACTTCAACTGTACCTCGTATGCCACCTGAAACAAAATTTTGTTTTTAACACAAAGTTCTAGTGCTAATACAGAACAACTTCATCAACTTTAACATCTCTTTTCTTGAAACATTTCGTTTTTTCTAAAGAAGAAAAAAAAATCCGTGTAGTTGTGGAAGCAGCTCCTTCACCGTCAACAAAACGTCTTCAACCCTAAACGACGAACACGCCAGTTTCTGGGTAGTCTGGACAATGACTTAGTTGCGATCACTGGGGCTTGGCTTTGGGATGAGGACATTGCTGAAAAGCTGTAAACCATTCAACTTGACATGCATCGCTTCCTCCAGGAAGACCGAGGTAGTCGTTGTGACCAAAACATAACCAAACAACTTTCAGTTCAATAAGTCATAATGCAAAGAATAACGCATTTCATTTGACAAGTCTGATCCACAGTTCCATTACTAAAGGTTTACGAGACGGCAAAATTTTTAGGCATCTCTAGTTGATTGCAAACATGTCAAGTTTTGAAGCAAAAACTACCACGCCCAAACTTCCTTCAAAAGCAAGATTAACAATCACAGCCACCAAAGACCTTTTCTCCTTCTCTTCCCTGGAGAGGCAGCAAAAGCGCATACTTCGGATTGTATTTCCAGATTGTACTTCAAAACCAAACAATAAGAAGCGCTTTCAAACTTCAACTTGACGTTAACGTATGTCCATGCTTCAGAATTTCAAGCCTTTACCTAAGATGGCAACTTACGGATCACACGACCCTAAATGACCTGCACATGAAAATTGTCTGCTTACGAGCATCATAACAGAACAGAGTTGCCACTGCTGAAGGTCATGACATATCGCTAAGAACAGCTACTGGTCCTGTTACACCTTTCAATGCAAAGCAGCATGACAAGCAATAGTCAAAGACAATCGTTGAGACGACTTGGGAGACGTTCAACAAACCCTCAATCAAATCAAATATTCGTTGAAACTGTCACTCAAGTCATCGGGACAATGGCAACAACACCACAACTCGAAATACCCAAACAATGATTCATTATTTTAACAAATATTTCTGGTAATTAAAACAAATTATACCAAAATATGCCCCCTGCACTGGCCCTGGTCAAAGAACCAGCTTGTCAGTCACATACCACGTTCCTGGGATTTCGAAATGAATTTTGTGTCTTAAATAAACTATAAGGTGACCAAAACATTAGAACCTTGTTCAACCAGCGCTTGTTTACTCCATACTAGAGGTTTATCCTGCCTCAGTGGAGCAATGAAACAACCATTGGTAAATATGAACTGCAAGAGTCGACCAAGTGTTTGTTGGAAACTCCAAAGTACATCTTCCATAGTAATAGCTATAGAGCAAATCTAAATCAAAGGAACCTTACTGGTCTATAACCATTGTGCTGAACACTGATTTGTATACGCTTGTAATCAAGTGACTAGAGGCTATGGATGTTAAGAATAGTCTAAAACAGCTATTATGCTGAAACTCAAGGGCTAAAAACCCCTTCTTGCAAACTTATGTTCACAATCTCTATCACAAGCCAGAGTGTTCTATTCAAGAAACAAAGGAATAGCTGAAGTAAACTATAACAAGGAACCTTTGCAAGCCTGAAAACCACAAAACCTGGACACGTGTAACGCCTTAAAAGACCATATACTTCATTTTAGATTAAGATTTGTGTACTGAAGCACCACAAGTGATAAGGCAATAAACACGTTAGAGCAATGAACGCAGAGAAACTAGTGTGACGCCTGGCGTTTTCAGCCTGGCCAGGATTATGAGTTTCTTTCGTATGGAGCTCACTTGTGGTAATCCTGCTGAAATGTATGTAACGACAGAACCTTCCCATCTAACAAACAAATCAACGCCGTAAGACACCCAGTAAAAAAAGATGTATCAGAAATAACATAACAAATCGTTATATTATCATATTATGTTACTACTGTAGTAATTTTTTCTATTTTTGATGAACAAGGGCAACAATTTTATATTCAACGTATAAATTCTGTTTAATCACGTAACTAAAAGTTCGTACACTAAAACTACGAGCAAGTTAACTCAAGAAACGTAACTATTCCCAGTTTACAGAGTTCCCTTATGTGCCAAAATGAGAGCGAGAACACTAACAAATATTCTTAGTTTCTTCACCCTTAAACACACCTTACTTTTTTCAAGGCAAGGCAAGGCAAGCACGACTTGCTCTTCGCTTAACATAAACAAAAGTGACTCAAAAGCAGTTCCCGTTACACTTTACCAGCAATCAAGATCTTCTGAAACCTTAAATTGAACGATCAAATATGATGGTGCCAATACTGAAACTCGATTTCTTTTATAGTTCTAACGGGTTACCACTGTTACTCTGATCTTGTGAAAGAAACTCGTCAACGAATCGCACAACCCTCAGTCGTGTATCTGACTCATAATCAGCAAGTAGTCGTGGAAAATCCCTGGTATACTGTGTGTTGATAAACTGCTGTGTAAGACTGCGCGCATGTTTCTTGAAGTCATCCTGAAGAAACAGAGCATAGTCATTGGTTTCCTCTATTTGAACAGGTTTCCAAAAAATCCAATTTTATTTAATTTTTAGGAGGTAGAAAATTTTGTCAGTCTTGTTTCACATGAGAAAAAGAAACGCGGCGTTAAGATGTGTCAGTTACAAAAGACAATGGAAGTTCCTCTAAATCCAGATAGCAATTAAAACAGATTGCAAATAGTAGCATTCCTCGAGTACATAGTCATTTTTTTGCCCAAATCAAAATCCTTGCTACTAAGTCTCCTGTTCGTAGCATTCTTTTCTAACAACATCACTTGATGTCAAGCTATTTTCCAAGATAAAAATGTAAAACTGAAAGTGACCGAGAAATATATTATCGAAAGAATTCACACGTCATCATCAATATGTAAGGACTGCCTTGAAGGTCTTGGAAGCAGAGAAACCAAACTTCAAATTTTAAACGAAACAAAGACAGTCAAAAGGCGACGCAAAGAAGACTCTGAACCAGAACCAATGAATGCTCGATTCACTCTCTCAAATCAAAACTTCATTCAATGAAAACATATGATCAAACTATGTTAATCGTTTACTTTCACAGAAATTACAACATACCCTTGGAATTATACCAGCTCTCAGGTATCTTGACAATCGCCCACAAATGGTGTGTGCAACTCGATTGTGGAAGTCCTTTTTGTCAGTTCTAAGTCTCTCTTGATTTGCATCATCTGCAAAAGAACCTACTTGCTGCTGCTGCTGCGGTGTGGAAGATGAAGAAGAACCTTCGCCTACAACTGTTACAACTCGACCTTGGCCTTGGTCACTCTCAACCTGAAATCCTATCCGATTTCTTTCAGTATAAGGGTCGACCATACCTGGTTGAAGATATGGGTAGGATATCAAATGCCTCAGATCATTCTCATCATAGCCATCGCGGTTGCTCTTCACTGAAGTGAAAGGTTTGTGGCGCCCTGTCACTGGATTTGCCATGAACCATCGCCTCAGTCCATCTCGTGGCAAGACAATTTCCTGAAACACAAATAAAATAACATTCTTCTTTTCCTATAAAAATAAAAACCATGAAAAAATACTAAAAATATTTAGTGGTTTATCCCGAACAAACATAAATCGTAATAAAATCTAAAATATGAATCTTTTCAGTCCCAATAGTTTTGGTAAACTCTCCAAACTAGAGCCCTCAATTTTCACGGATGAAGATGAAATTATTTTTACTTTTTATTTTCGGTAAGTGTTTTGTTCAATCATTTCTAAATTTCGCATTAGTTAATGTTCTATTTTATATATGTGTTATGTAAGGATAAGGTAGATATTGATAAATGACTGGAACTAAAAAGGTTAAAAGCAAACTTGCTACATATCAAGGGTAAAAACATCTCAAATAAACATTTAGATAGTACAGGAAATATTTTGTTTATCTTAAAAGTTATAAATGAGCATGTTACTGTACTTCAAAAAAAGTTGTAGATTGAAGCAACTTCCTGTGAACAAATATCAATCAAGTTAAATTCAATTTATTTTAGAGATAAAATTTTCAGTGTGGTTTGCCACTTTTTAAAACCAGTTTAAGATACAAAGGTCGTTTTTACCAGCAACACAAATGTGTTTGGTTTCACAGTTCTTTAAAAGTTAACACAACATTATATAATAATCGATAGTTCTGACTTAATAAAATCAATAAATAATAATAATAATAATAATAATAATAATAGTAATAACAAAACCATTAACAAAAATAATGATTAGGAAGGTCACAAAAAAGTTTTGACCAACACAACAAAAATCCGTGATTTAAAAATATATAAAGCTTTGGCTCGGCGCATATAATTACAGTCCCTAAAATTGTGGTGCAAATCAAAATGATCATGTTGCCATCATAACACCTGTTTATCTGAGGCCCCTTATAAAAACTCAAGCAAACTGATGTGTAGGCCATTCAAAGCTGTGAAATTAATTTAAGACAGGTGGGATACAGTCATATTTCTTAAACCTGCAACAGGCCTACGGGCACAATTTGGCAGCTCAGAATCAGAAAGACAAGAGAATAAAAAAACTAAAGTTAGTTTTGTAACAACAGGAATAGGCTTTTATTTTACCAAAAATGCAAGTCTTTCTAAAACAAAAAAAAACCAACTGGTTGCACAGATAAAAACACGTGTTGGGTGGGGTCTCACCTTATATCTCTCACCCATGACTTCGCAGGCAATTGGTGGATTATATCTAAATAAAATTTCTTGAATCACGGCTCTCTTCTCATCTGCCACTTGTTTCTCTGCCATGCCTCCACGAAGTGACTCAGATGAGGTTTCAAATCTAAGAACTATCGTCAGAGGATAGCAAACATCATCATTGTACCAGCTTCCACCTGCACCTATTATCTTCTCATGTAAATCATTCAAATGTTTCTCAATCAAAAATTGTGTTTCAACATCTGTTAAGCTCGTTGGCACTATCAGTTTCCACGGGTCAAACCTACTGTCGAGATAAACTTTTGACTGACAACCACTGACAAAGAATTTTTTTGATTCTGGCAGCCTACCAATTTGTGCGAATGCATTCACAAGTGTTCTAACCAACATAGGGTTTCTTGGTACCAAATTTCTTTCCATATCTTCAAACACAGCCTTCGCAAAATCAAGTGATCCGTCTGCAACTAGATGGTTGAGCAACTCATTATACAGATCTGCTCTCTGACCAATGCTATATGCATCTCTGTTTCCAAGCTTCTGTAGCAGTTCTTGTGCTCGTGAAAAGTTTTTATCCTTAATGAAGGTAGTGATCAAAGACTGGAAGATACGTGCACGCTGACTTGCTTCTTCAGTAGTTAACTCAAACTCTTCAAGGCTCAGGTAATGAGTGGCTGCTAAAACAATCATTGCACCTTCATACTGTGGAGGAACCGCGTTTAAACAAATATCTGCAGCTAGCAAGGCTGTACCTGACGCTGAAAGCTGTAGTACTGACCCAAAACCCTTGTTTGGATGTAAATACAAAATTTGGAGCTCATGTAACTTCTGCAACACATTGTAACCCTCATTGAAAGCTTGATCTGAATGACACAAATGTATGATACATAACCCTATTTCCCCAATAAACAACTTATCTTGTTCATCAAAAAGAGCTCCAGGGTTGGCAAAACTCGTCTGTGGCTGAACTTGCTGACGACATTCTTGAAGTTTGCTCAAAAACTCATTGAATATATTAGCCGCACTTCCGGAACCATTACTGGTAAAAGCAGCACAGATGTTGCAGATAATCTCGTGATCTATTGCAACACCAACGTTTCTCATTTCACAATATATCGTGGCAATTTCACCCCACTGACGACCAGCACCTGCAAACTGGATATTTAATACTGACATTAGTCCCAACAGCTTTTTCAATACTCTCCCAATACAGCCATTACTTCTAACCTCATAATTTCTTAGATTCACAGATGGTCACATGGATGCATTTGCGACGTGCAGAAAACTGTTTTTAAGTTGGATGTGGAGAAGCAAGCTCCATCATGAAGTACAGTAAAAGTAAAACTTAACTGACATTAAAGCCTAGTGCGCCTCGTGAAGCCACTGCTTATCTTTGGCTTGTGTAATGTTGAGTGAATGAGACACAATTACTACCCTCCACAGGACAGTAAACCAGTTCGAGTTTAACAGTTTAGTTCAATAAGTTGAGGCAATTGTCTTACTTAAGGTGGCATAAGACATCCAGTTCTGCTCTAATACACAACCCTAGGACAACAAGTCAAAATTTGCAAATTACTTGACCACTGTACCACCGACAGACCCTTTCCTTGCAAATAAAACCTTCCTCTAGACTCTCCGAGGCAAAAATAAGTGAAATAATTAACAAAACTCCCTAGTATGGAAGAGCAAAGGACCAGAAGTCAAATGAAAAAGATACAAGGTTTTTATATCATAGCAAAGGCTGTGTCACTTGCTTTTCCCTTACCTGTATTCTGGGCATATAAAACTGGGGATTCCGCTTGTCTGGAAATTGAAACCCACTACCAGAGAGAGTGTTTGGACGGCATACTGGAGCAGAATTTGGTAAATTCCAATTCTGACCACCAAAGTCTGGCTGTACTTGATCTGGAATACTTTGCTGGTCTGTCTGAGGCCACTCAGCGCTGCGAGTTCTCCTCACTTCCTTCCCAAACTGCTGATTTGCTGAAACTGGTTGGTTTGTAGGAGCAAATGGACTGTTTCCACCTTGTACTTCCTTCAGGACAAATGGATTTGTTCCGACAGCTTCACCTGTGATAAGCCATTGAATTAAAAACAGAATTATATGATGATAATGACCTTTTTGGGTGGTGGCAATTTTGGTTGAGAAAAATGAATTTCTATTGCAACAAAGTCCACAAAAATTTCTTAGCCCTTTCAGCCCAAGTCAGTTTATCAACTTCTAATTTCTCCTTAAAATACATACAAAATAAGTCATTCTGTAATGAGAAAATGGAAATTGATCTAAGGGTTACATTTTTAGTTTTAGAAAATCTTGCACATTTTCAACGAAACCGAACTTTTAAAATGTGAGTCAAAAAGTTGTTGAGCTGATTTTAACTCTGATCACTTCAAATAATTTATAGTCTAGCAGCTCATCAAAACCAGACCAACATATTGTTCAGCAATTATCACTCTTCCTCCTGTCGTGCGAGTTAAAAGCTCGCCTAATTATCAAAATAAATGAGCACAATAGCTGAAATAAGAAAATCTTTTGTTGCAGTACTAGCTATCAAAAACACATCTGCATTATTGCTTATAGTATCTGAATTATGCTGATGCTGCGAACTAAGGCTGTTTGTATTTTGGAAAAAA
>JANVCF010153302.1:0-11393 GCA_025388745.1 Hydrozoanthus gracilis
CAGTACTTACATGCTGGTCATACAGCAGTATAGGGATGGAAACACTATAAAGCAGTACTTACATGCTGGTCATACAGTAGTATAGGGATGGAAACACAGTTTATAAAGCAGTATTTACATGCTGGTCATACAGCAGTATAGGGGTGGAAACACAGTTTATAAAGCAGTACTTACATGCTGGTCATACAGCAGTATAGGGGTGGAAACACAGTTTATAAAGCAGTACTAACATGCTGGCCATATAGCAGTATAGGGATGGAAACACTATAAAGCAGTACTTACATGCTGGTCATACAGTAATATAGGGATGGAAACACAGTCTATAAAGCAGTACTTACATGCTGGTCATATAGCAGTATAGGGATGGAAAGTTTATAAAGCAGTACTTACATGCTGGCCATAAAGCAGTATAGGGATGGAAACACTATAAAGCAGTACTTACATGCTGGTCATACAGCAGTATAGGGGTGGAAACACAGTTTATAAAACAGTACTTACATGCTGGCCATAAAGCAGTGTAGGGATGGAAACACTGTAAAGCAGTACTTACATGCTGGTCATATAGTAAAATAGGGGTGGAAACACAGTCTATAAAGGAGCACTTACATGCTGTTCATACAGCAGTATAGGGATGAAAACACAGTCTCTAAAGCAGTACTTACATGCTGGTCATACAGTAGTATAGGGATGGAAACACAGTTTACAAAGCAGTACTTACATGCTGGTCATACAGCAGTATAGGGGTGGAAACACAGTTCATAAAGCAGTACTTACATGCTGGTCATACAGCAGTATAGGGGTGGAAACACAGTTTATAAAGCAGTACTTACATGCTGGCCATATAGAAGTATAGGGATGGAAACACTATAAAGCAGTACTTACATGCTGGTCATACAGCAATATAGGGATGGAAACACAGTCTATAAAGCAGTACTTACATGCTGGTCATATAGCAGTATAGGGATGGAAACACTGTAAAGCAGTACTTACATACTGGTCATATAGTAATATAGGGGTGGAAACACAGTCTATAAAGTAGTACTTACATGCTGGTCATACAGTAGTATAGATATGAGTACTAAGTGCTCGTCTGTAAGCAGTAGCAGTAAAAGGATAAAAATACCGACTCAGTGTGCTTGAAAGCTTTAATATTATTTTCTCCCTTTCTTATTTTAAACCAATAGGATGTAAAATTGTATATTCCTTCTCACTAGGTTTAACAATGTAACATTTTAAATTGTGTTTCAGCTATCAATATCCAGGAATAAAGAAGCTAGCAGATATGGTTGGGAATGTCATAGATCATTTTGCGTAAGTCCTGCTCAGGTTTTGTTTAGTAGAGCTGGCTTAGTGGTTTTGGCAAATGTTTTATTAGGTGGGTCTGCATTTTTTTTTAAACGAGAGTGGAACACAAGGGTGAAGATGTTTCTTCAAACAGTTTTTTAATGACTTTCTAGTTTAAAATGAATCTTCATTCTATTTAAATGATGAAAAGAAGAATGTCTTTTTGGTGTTGCTTTAAAGGTCGTCACTGCTGAAGGATACAACTGACAAAATGGAAAGCAGTTGATACCTGGGTGTTAGCTGTAAACCTGCTCAAATCCATGATTTTTTTCTCTAGTTTAATGCTAACTTTTGCCTAAAATTCAATACTTAAGGAAAACTAAGTTTTAATTTAATTGGCTTAAAAGTGAAATTTTTGGATCATGCTTCTACATGCATTGGATGATTGTGATCAATTGATGCTGTGATTTTTCTTGTTTAGTTTTTAAGCTATCATTGGAAACTAGGCTGGAAAAGACTGAACAAAAAACATATTTTGTGTTAATTATTATTAATAATAGTCGAAAAATGCAAGTGAGGGGAGATGGGGCTTGCTAGACAAGTTGAGGAGCCAAATGAAACATCTTGTTGTTCTTTAATGATTAATATATTTCTGCTTAAATTGTAGTTTGAAAGAAATAATCTGTTTCGGAGTTGGTGCAGGTGCTAATGTTCTGTGTCACTTGGCAGTAAGTACACTTTAAGCTTAAATATACTAATTATTGTTCTCAAACAAGTACACAGTGTATGCACCAGATGGGAATGCATGCAAAACAGGCTTTCATAATATATATTTATGCTGTGAAAATTGATTTAGTAAGAAAAAATGTTTTTACTTAAAAGGACTGCTGTTGCTTTATGTTAAGGAGCTTACTGTATTTGACCAAGTAAGTGCCCCACCCCCCCTGTAGTAATAAATCTGGTCAAAGTTTTGGGGTGGGCATTTACTCGAGCATGGGCACTTGCACAGAAAGTTTCCAAAGGTAGTTCAAGCATAGTAACAGTCCCTTTTCGAAGCCCAAAATAACCCACTTCGCACAAGTTAATAAAACGCAACAATTCAATATCAACAATTGCAGTACAATATTCCAAGATGAACATCAAAACTCAAAGTCAAAGTTTTGTTTTTACGACAGAGAAGTGTCATCAAAATCAATCATTCAGTTGTCACAAATAAACGCACCGATGGCAAAGGCTGTGGAAATACCGCAACTGAAAATTATGTTCATTTGAAGAAAGAAACCAAACATTTTGTAATGTTTTAAAATCCACCAAATTCAATGTCAGAATCTTCTCCTTCATCATCAAACAAAAGCCCGACAGCCTCTTCATGAAGTGCTGCAAGATACTCATCTGCACTTGGATTGTCATCTGAAACTTCATCATCTTGAGTTCCATCCAAACTATTAGAAATCCGACATCAAAGAAAAGATTTCACAATTGTTTCCTCAGAGATTTCTCTCCACACTCTTGAAACCAAGTTGACGACATCCTGCCAAGTCGGTTGAATTAGATTTCTGTTGTTATTTCTTCTCGCAGTTTGCATCCAATTTACCCATAGTATTCTGAGCCTGTTCTTTAAAGGCTTGTTTACAGCCACATCAAGCAGTTGGGCAATCCAAGTGCAGCCTGCCGGGATGAACACCAAATTAGTTGCTAACTGATCTGCTATTTCTGCCACTTCCTCACTCATGTGTGGTCTGTATCGATCAACAACAAGTAGTCGCCCTACATTATCTTCTGTTTGCCCCCAAACCGTTCTAAACCACTTTTGAACTTCTTGTTTTGTCATCCAGCCATTTGGGGTTGCCGTAATCCGTACATTAGCAGGGATAGTCAGTTGATGTTGTACCCTTGGTCCCAACTGACCGTTCTTCTCTTTGAAAACCATCAAGGCAGGAAGTCTGGTTCCATCAGCTCATGCACACACTGCCACAGTGCAACCCATCTTTTTTGTCAATGCAATGCACACTGTTTTTTTCGCCATGAATGTTGTTGGTTGAATTTGGTGTTGAATCAAATTGCAGGTCCATAGTCTGATCATGTTAAAAATGTAGTGCAAGGTATAATTATGTTCCTGTCAAAGATCAATAACTGTTGGCTGAATGCTTGTAGGTGTTCATGATAGCCTTCAGGCAATTTTTGGGAGTCATTTGTCCCAATTCTGAAATCATTTCTTCCATGGCTGCAGCCAGCCAGCGCTTCCTTTGAAATTTGTGACATCAAGACGCACAGCAACTTCACGAGCTTTCTTCATCAGCATTTCATTTGAAACAGTGCTTCCCTTGCTTTTCTCATCAACCAAAATTCAAATACAGCAATATCGACTTCAGCTAATATGGGTTCTCTGCCATCATGTAGCTTTCTTCTTTTATTGCCAGCGCCAACATTGTTTAACTGAAGACTTTCATAACCGTTGTTCCTTATGTGGACCCACTTCCTGTCAACACTAAATTCGCATAATTTGTGTGATACATTATTTCCAATGATTCGTTCTGTGCCATATAACAACAAGAATATTTTCTTCAACAACGTACTGCTTTATAAAAAGAGGCATTTATTATTAATAGTGTTACACATGCACAATGCAGCTTTTCAAAAGCTCTTACTGTAATTGTTTGACATGTCGCATGCACTCAGAGCACGTTTGTAACATTTATCTTCCAGGTTATTCAGAACACATTTCTTCATTTGAAAACATATTTTTAAAGCTTAAGCTATGCAACACAAAACGTGTAATGTAATCAGAAAACATTGTTAAACTTACAGTAGTTGCAGCGGTTTCAAACAAATATTCACAACAAATTTCAACAAATGTTTCTTTCAAAATACTCCTGTGCAAGAACTTTTCTCTGAAAAGGGGGGTGGGTGCTTACTCAGACATGGGCGCTTACTCGGTCAAATACGGTAATTAAAAGATTTATAGTTTCTAAAGTTAACAATTTAAAGTTTTGTTTTATAACATTTTGACTCTATAAGTTAGGAGTCATATATAGGCAATAGGAGTTGTGGTCCTCCTCAAGGTCTGGCACCTGGGCCCACGTTTATTGTCCTTTCCCAAGAAGATGTGAAGGTCTAACCCTTTGCAGATACTAAAGCAAAGGCAGCACCTTCTCTTCAGTTATTTTAAGACCCTGAGTGAAGGTCCGGCACCAGGAATCAAACATGGGCCTCCCGCACAACAGACTGGCGCCTTACCAACTGGGCTAACCAGGGGGTGGTCTGTTAAAATAAAACTAACTTTGTTTTATTGACTTTCCTGGTCAATATTCAGGACTTGAGCAGGTCTAAATTATAGGTAATTAATACCAAAGTCAAGTGCAACCATAAAGCATGAGGTCAATCCTAATTTTGATTTCATGGTGATCTTTTCCCATTGCTTTGTGGTTGCACTTGACTTTGGTATTGATACAACCTAGACCTGTTTCATGTCCTAGACCAGGAAAATCAACAAAACAATAAAACAAAGTTAGTTTTACTTTAATTTGTAACTCAGTGTTACCTTATATGAAACATTTTGTGTATTTCACTATAGTTGGGCAAATGGGCAGACAAAGTCCTTGGGCTTGTTCTGGTTGAGCCAATTGCTAACACAGCATCTTTCATGGAATGGAGTTCAACTAAGGTTTGTACTGCAGCATTTTTTTGAAGTTTGAAGTTGCTAGATTTTAGCCTTGTTTCGTTCCTGGTCTGTCAGCCGCTGATGTTAAACAGATACACTTAGCTTGTGACTATCATATCTTCTCAATCTCCATAGATCTATCTTTTACATGTGTATACACCAAATAGAATGTTAAATTTTTCTTTCGAAAGTAGTGTACAACTAAGACTGGAAACTTATGGTTTTTGAGTGCTCTTACTAACTGTATGCTTAAATAACACTTGGACTTTTCTACCTGAAAGATTTTATAGATCTTCTGAAAGTATACAAAGGTTACAAATAAGTGCTCCATATCTTTTTTTTGTTATTATCATTGTTATTTTCTCAAATATGTTTACAAGATCTAAATTTTCTAGTCTGAAGCAGTAATCATTTTTGGTCTTTTTATGCCATTTAAAGAAGATTGAGATAAATTTTTTAACAGAAATATAAGCGAAACCTATTTAGCAATGTTTCGGCATCTTACTGATGCCATTGTCAAGCTGAAATAAATATAATTTATGTAAATAACTTAAATGAAGTATAATGAGTCACTTTAAATGCAGATTGAATAAAACATATCTATTATTTAGAGAAAAGGTGCTAGGTAAATAATTAATGCACAGATTGAGTCAGATTGAGAGTTGAGACTGGGTTTGAGTTTTGTGATAAAAAACATTAAATAATCATTTAAGTTATTTATGTATATTCATTTGAGCAATGTGTTTTACATAAATATTCATTTCAGTAAGATGTTGAAACCTTGCTACATATATAGTTTGGTTAATATTTTTGTAAAAAACCTTTATGCCATTCAGGCCTAAAATAATAAAACATTTCGTTTTAAAAATTTACTATAATTACAGATGCTTTCCTTCCTCAGTTGAGGAAAGAGAGTATCTCCAAAAGTGTTATTGTAAGTTTTATAATCAAAATTTTTAACTATTCTAGGCCTCAATGGCACAAACAAAGACCAAAAATACATTTTTTAATCAGAGATCAAAAGACTGAAAAGCTTAATTGGCAATAAAATTTTTCCCTGTCTAACAGTTATTATTTTTACAAACATTCATTGGCAGTCAAGAAAAAAGTTACATTTCAATAGTATGTAATTGGTATACAATTATTGATTGGGCGAAATAGCAAACTGTATGCACTTGACAATAACACCGTGTGTCTTCCTGGTGTGCTTCAAGAAACTGTTTTTTTTTTTAAATTGCAGATAAAGTCATGGCAGTTGGAAACAAAGGGCTTCACTGACAGCACTAAACAGTATGTGGTGTGGCGACATTTTGAAAGGGTAAGTTTTGTATTACCAGAATGCTACATGAAGTTGTTTGGTATACAATAGTAACCTTAAGATACAAGAATGACAATGCCAAAAACAAAAGATAATAGTAAACAAAATAGCCCCATGATGGAATGCACCCTGCTGGTCAACTGCATGTCTTTGTCTTGAAAATCAGCTGTTTCCTTATGGACACTACAATTCATTAAGTAGTTAAAATTTGGGTGTAGATTGATTCAAGTAGTGCTGTTTGGAAACAGATTGGATCAGTTTTTATAACTTGTGGATTTAGTGTTCAACTTATGTTAATTTTTTCTCCAGAAATCAGGAAAACCTGACATGGCCTTAGTAAATCAGTTTGTGGAAGATATGACTGAGAACATCAACCCCCACAACCTGGGTGCTTTCATCAAATCCTACATGAGGTTTGTGCACACTAGAGAGAGATGGAGCATGTTACAACAGTGAATTATTGTGCTAATACTAAATACACATCTGTTGTGCTTTGCACTTCTCCTGGCATTCCTGGGAAACTCCTGGTATTTTGAAGTTTTCTTCCAGGACCCAGAAAAACTCCTGGAAAAAAAACAGTTTTGAATTTCTCTGTAATCCTGGAAAACTCCTTGAATTTTGAAATTCCCTTCAATGACCCTGGAAAAAACAGTTAATTTCCCTACATACTCCTAGAGTTCTCCTGGAATTTTTGGGAAAATATTTCAACTCTATGACAAACAAACCAGGACCTGCTTGCAATTGTACATTTTCTATTTTGACTAATTTTGTGAAGTTTTTTTCTTGGGATTTGGGTCAGTTTTACTTTTTGTATATATACAATCATATTACATATAAATGTTTCAGAATGGGACAACTGATTAAAATATCAGTCCTCACTTTTGTGGTTGAGTTAATAATGTCGATATTGTCTCGTTTTCACTGAGAGAGATTTAGGGGTTGGGTCCTGAAAAAATCATTTTACCCCCTCATTCAGTACAAACTATGATGTTTGAAAGAAAGCCTTTTTTCATTGGCAAGATGATGCAATGATCAATAGACCTTGAACTGATCAACATATGATCATTGTAATAAATATCTTTAACAATGAGACAATGAGGAGGAGTTATTTATGAGTCAGTAGTCAACGAGGTGCCAAGCAACGAGGCAGCTGCTAATGCAGTGTATGTTTCATACTTCATTCTTCTCGAAACGTTAATTTTGTTAATTAATCATATTCCAGAATCTTTTTCTATAATTTTCCTGATTGTTCAGTACAATTACACTTGCAATGCCCTTTTAAGATGTTATAAACAGCATTCCTGCAAACTCTACTAATGGTATATTTTGATTGTTTTGAAACAGCCGACCTGATCTAGATAAAGAAGTAAAAGGGAATAAACTCCAGTAAGTATGGCAATAAATTGTTAAAGGCCTGTGGTTTCTTTTTTCCATGTAACAATATCAGATAATTTAGAATGGACCAACCATTTTTTTAGGCAGGTGTCTGTAAAGAGCAAATCAGCATGATTATTTTAGTTTTGTTCTTAAAAGGCCAGAGTTCCTGTAAATAGTATTGTTAACTATTATAACAATGTAATACCAACATCACAATCTTGTGCTTCTCCAATGGGACCTCTTAATTCACTTATTCTTCTCACCTTCTTATGATGTTAGCCACGGTGTGTTCAACCAGCAAAATAATGTCGCTCCAAAGTTGCGTTGATTAAAAAAATACATTTGTTTATTAGAGCCCAAGCAATGATCGTCACTGGAGAGCACTCTCCTCACCTGGGCCCATCTGAAGCACTGTTCCACGATCTCTTTGAAGAGGACAAGAAGAAATTCACCATTCTGAAACCTGACTGTGGACCAAGTGTCTTAGAGGAAAAGGTGAGCTAACGACGAACAGACAGCAGAAAAAGTGGTTCGTTTCTTATGAAAAACTTGGCTTATGACTGGCAAGATTCATGGTCTATGTTTCAGGGCTAAACTTAACAAAACTTAACAGCTTTTTTTCTGGAAACAGTGGAATTTGGGCACCAAGAATGGTGCGAATGATTCAGTAGTTACTGACGGTTGTTTTGATTCAAATCCTGTTATTGAGCGGAACTTATTTTGAGAGCGTTACAAAAGAAAACATTGTTAAGAGCAGCCAACTCTCCGTTTTTATGGTTAGGACTCACTAGTGCTCCAGTGACTTCATAATAAATCTAGCACTTCTTGTGTTTCTTCAGCCTAGAACCATGGCCGAAGGTTTGCTGTTGTTCATTCAAGGATGTGGGCTGGGTAAGTAATTTACTGAGCTGTTACTACCGCTGTTGATTTTTTATGCTTCAACAGTTTCCTTGACGGCTCCAATCAACTATAATTGGCAGAGAAACCCGTATTTTGTTTTCACTTTTTGGAAACTAGATAATGTTTTTGACAGATTTCTGAAGCCATGTGCAACATCGCAAAACCGTATTTGGTTTTCACTTTTTGGAAACTAGATAGTTTTCTAGATAGATTTCTGAAGCTATGTGACATTGGAAAACCGTATTAACTTGCTTTTAATTTTTTGGAAACTAGAAATTTTTCTCGATAGATTTCTGAAGCCATATGGCATTGGAAACCCGTATGTGGTTAGCATTTTTGGAAACTACATAATTTTTTTGATAGATTTCTGAAGCCATATGACATCGGAAACCCGTATTTGGTTCTCAGATTGTAGAAACTAGAGGATTTTTTTGATAGATTTCTGAAGCCATGTGACATTGGAAACCCGCATTTGGTTCTCAGATTGTAGAAACTAGAGGATTTTTTTGATAGATTTCTGAAGCCATGTGACATTGGAAACCCGTATTTGGTTCTCAGATTGTAGAAACTAGAGGGTTTCTTTGATAGATTTCTGAAGCCATGTGACATTGGAAACACGTATTTGGGTTTCGGTTTTTGTATACTAGAAGTTTTCCTTGATAGATATTTGAAGCCATATTGTTTTTTAGGAAACTACATGTTAAAGATTTTGTTGATAGATTTCTGAAGCCAAATGACACATTTTAGCTGAATGAGATTGACACCAGAAGATAAAACAAAGTTTAAAATAGCTTATTGAAATCTCGTAGTTGCGTGGGTAGATTGTTCCTTTGCTTCATTGTATCCTTGTTATTCGTTCGTTATCGGTAACTGATGTTTTGTGTTGTTTCAGTCCCCACCCTGAGAACTCGCTCTATGTCCAGGACAAGCTCTTTTGGTTCCGGTTCTGGCTCAAGAACACAGTCCATGAGTGAAGACTGAAGAGTTTGAACAACTTGTGGCAGCATAGTTAACTACAGTTACTCTTTTGATACTCTTGTATCCTACATCATTTTGTGTCGTTTATGACACTGAAACATGAATAACAGAAATACGTATGCATTTTTTGAAGTACTTATAGTACTAATAGTCCAGAGAGGGGTTTACAGTGATTATGAAGAAATTGCAATAGCCAATTAACGTTTCAAAGTGGAAACAGTGTACTAACTCAGCCAAAAAGGAAAGACTTCTTGTAAACACAAAATTTCCTTGAATGATCTCCGCAAAGCTTTCTGATAATAAGTGAGATTACTGTAAAGTGTTTTATCGCGTTGTGAAATGATTGAACAAAACTTTCTTAAACGACTTGTTTCTCCATGTTGTTTGTTATTTTGCAACTAGTTGTCTTGGGCGGTAGGGTAAGGAGGAGGTCAGCCGTCGGGAATATTAACCATGAGAATAATTGAGCCCGCAAGCATTATTTTTTCGGTCAGACGGGGGTAGTACTAGCGCGCACGCTTTTTACTCGCGGTTTGTGAAGTATCATCAAACGAACGAGTTCAAGAGTTTTTGTGACACAAAACGGCGAGTGAATAAGATGGTACAAAGCGCTTTCCATGCTGTTTGTCAAATGCATTTCTAAACCCCAATTTTAGTTAAAATCCCCTTTCAGTCGAAGAGAGTTTTTGATCATGTTAAAGCTGAGGTTAACTCTTTCATAAATTTCTTGTCATTCCAAAATTCTATTTGGAAGACTTGCACTTTGCATGCTCAAGATTTCAAACTGGGATAATTGAATTGGATTTTTGTAGTCGAATTAACATTGGAACCTCGTCGAACTTGGGTTTAGTGGATTCTTCGATGGCGTCACAAAGTATTTCTCAACACTGTTACATTAACTTAATGCTCAGTTAGTACAGCATGCAATGGTGTCTCCAGCAGTGACGATATAAAACACGTGGTTGTATTACAATATTTGTTTCTACTGGCCGATAACATATACCAGTAATCTACTCAACACGAGTTACCAATATTCCCATGATTTTGTCAGTTGGTTGAGTTATGTGCAAAGACCTCGGAAATCATGTGATTTTTAGAAACGCTTAATCCTTTCCAGAAGGATGGAAATTTTAAAACATTAAGTTATCGGAAATGTGAGATCGTTTCCAAACAATTTTTATTTGCAGTGGTGTCACAAGTCTTACAACGTTTTAAAAAAGCTTTTAAAATTTCAGACGTTGGACTAGTCGTTTTGGGTAACGATGTCTTTACCGGAGGCGTAAGGCGAAACAAGTGTTGACAGTTGGAGCAGTTAATGTACAGGAAGCTTCCGAGACTAGGAATGGTTTCCACAAAGCAGTCTGATAATTTCAGTGACTGGCCACAGGATTCACGTCCTTTATAAAGGGTGCTTGCCAACACATCGTTGACCTTGCAGTTGAAGGCTGCGTTTTGGTGGTTTTTGTTGACGGAGGGATTTTTTCAATCATCTCTTATTTTCGTGAAATCAACAAGTTTTCCCTTCTTTTTCTGTCTTTCAGAGAGAGAAGTTTTGCGACCACACAGGCGCCATATTGTCTTGTTGCAATCAATGATGTCGTAGTGCACTGTGCAAAAAAAGGAAAGACCTTAAACTCTTGTAAGCGGAAACTTGTATTCCATTCATAAAAGCGTACCATTGTTTAGCGACGTGCCTAAAGGAAGACGAGCGACCTGTCATTAGCTGTTACCGAAAATCAAAGTACTCGATCGATGAAAATTCGATGACATCATTACATCAAAGGATTTTAGGTACAAGTCATAGGCACAGGGACATGGGCGGTGGAAGCAAAAAAAATATTTGGAGTTTGGGGGGGGTGGTGCAGTGAAAATTCA
>JANVCF010153413.1:0-11392 GCA_025388745.1 Hydrozoanthus gracilis
TCACATTTCGTCTTAGAAAAGGGCTGTAAATGCTCTAACTTTTCTCGACAAAAATAGAATCTGCCTTCGCCGAAATTTAATACAAACCTGTCAAAATTCGCATGCAGTGATTAACAGTTTCTATTTATAAACTTGTTGCGATCTCTGTCAAACAAACACAAATGCTGCAAACCCCGTACTGACATCGGTACTTTGTTGTTTGTAACGGATTTAAGAAATGAAATTGAAGAAACTCCTCGTGATTAGAAATATTCTTTATTCAACGCTGATTATTCCTTGGAAAGACATACAATGCTTAACGAAGGATATAATAATATAAACAGACAATCAAAAGTACACTCACGAATATATAGTCAGATAAGCTCAGATAGTTCAACAACAACAAGTGCTGCTTTCTTCCCGTTTTGTGGAGAACTATATTTTTATTTTGACGCGCATGCGCAGACAAAGTCACCTTTGTTCTGTTCGATAGTTCTCAGGATTCGTGCCGTGCCTGATAACAGCTATAAAGAATCATCGAGACATCGTATAAAATGTGATCTCTTATCTGTGTCTCGAAGAACGATACACAGCAAACCGCGAGGAGGAGTTGTTGCTCGGTTTTACTCGGTTTCACTTGGATTGGGTCCGAATGTGAATACCCTACGACAATTTCCCGATTATATGGTTACGGACACTCGGACAAACAGGACGGCATTGTGGCTACGCCTCGAAACTAGTACAAAATTTGACTTACGGCATAGTCGGAACTCCATTCTTTTAAAAATCCGTCGAAAAAGACTTCCAACTGTTTTGTAAAAACGCTCAGCAGAAAGGTTGAAATCGCACAAACAGTTCATAAAAGGCCGCTCACAATGTAAACTCAGTCGAGAGCCGTTGTAACTAGTAACGAAGTCGGCGAGCTTGCACTCTTCAGCCAACAACTGCAGCAAACAGCTTGGTTCATGAAAGTCCCGTTTCTTGGCCATCTGGGATATGAGAAGCACTCAGCCATGAAGAGCTATATGCATGTAAAACGACATGTGGCATATCGGAGTGAATGATGGCTATCAAGCTTAATTCCTCGTGGTCTCGTTTATGGCGGCACCGGCACGTCTCTAACTGTCAGTTCACCTTAAATTTCAAATTTGGCTCAACAAGCGAAAAGTAAATTCTGACTTGATCTTGATTTTGGCTCTTTGTCTGCCGTTTGTAAGAACACAAGAAACATAGTTTTGCAAATTTCAAACTCTGACCATCTGAAGTTTGAACAGAGCAGCGAACGAATTGATATAATTTTTATTGGCCTCAGCCTCGCGCGTCTTGCGAAACGCGCGGTAGCTTGGTTAAAAACAAGTTTTTATTTGTTCATCTTTAAAGAAAAAAAAACAATTTCTCACTGATTCGCTTGTTGGTTATATGCTAACGTAATTATTCACCTCAGTGTCGGTGAAAGCCAAGTATATTCCCTCCACTTCTGGAGACCCGGGATCGGATCCTAAGTTTGCATGTGGCTAAGATTTGTGATCTTCTTCTGACTCGGGGATTTTTTTCTCCGGGTTCTCCGGTTTTCCTCCCTCCACAAAATCGACTTTCACGCCGAGATCTGTCAAGCGGTTAAACACGAACCACCGGCTTGGGAGAGTGGCAACCACTCCCAGCGAAACGACCATAAATAAAGATAGTTTAGTTTTTTTAGGTTAGTATATAGTGTTGGGTGGTATTTTCTTGTGCTATCTGTCTTGACTTGTCTACTTATCTCAGGCGCGTTTGTAGGTTATCAACAAATTGTTTTGTTTCCTGCAGAAATCGTTCCTATCATAAAAACTCCAGTCATAAAGGCTTACAGAGCACTAAGGGCGGCGGGTGCCCGCTGTTCGTGGGAGGTGCAAAACAGCCAAAGAATCCGCGGAAATAAAGCCGCAAAATACCAAGTTCAGTGGGTTCGCAATTTGAAAGCTAAACCTGTTATAAATCTCGGCAATGACGAGAGATCCGCAGATCTGGAGTGTGGCAGTAAAAATGGTTTCAAGGCTGGAGATCACGTAAGATTTCCTTAAAGATTTATATATCGATTGAAAGATTTTCTTATATAGTAAATCTGTAGCGGGAATAAATTTGCAAAGCATTTGAACAGCTAATTTTTTATTGATTTGTTGACATTTACAACAATTCTAGGTTGCTTGTAAAGTGCGTGGAAAGTATGACTCCAAGAAGCACTGGAGTTCCTACAAAGGCAGTCAGAGCTTCAATACCGGAATGACGGCAAGTTCTGTTGTGCTGTATTTCCATTGTACAAGTATTGTATTGCTTTATCCCAATAATACAAGTTTTATGCCGCTATATATAACATACGATTCGTATATGGCTATATGTTCCCTTTGCACAACTTTTTCAGTTGCTTTGTTCTTATAGTCATGTTACTGTATTCCTAATAAAATTCTAGTAAATATTTTATTGCTATGTTCCTATTAAAAGAGTTGCATTGTTTCTAGCGTACAAGTTATGAATTGTTTTTTACAGCTAGGCCAAGTTGTTTAGATGATTAGCCTTAATTCAAGGTTAATTAGCATGACAACCAATAGGTTTTGTTAACTCTGATTCTGAACTATGGATTAAAGTTAATGGGCTTTCTAACAAACGGCCCCTGCAGTATAAGCACTTTTTGACGGTGTGAATCAAGAAATCAAAAAGGTTAAAAATGACCTCTCTTTTGGATATAGGATATTCAAAGCCCCTTTTCAAATCCAGCTTCTACTCTATACATGGAAGGGAGTGATGGAAAACTGGAAATTACGGAATTTGTTAGCCAAAAGACATTCCATCTAAAGAATACTCGATAAGACTGAGAACTGATTGGATTTAATCATCTGATGAGGACTGTAGTTTCACTAAAGGTGAAATTGATTTTCCAGAGTCGTCAACTGTTCAAACCAATTCTCATTCATCATCCTAGTCAGGTGGACCTCCATAATTCTATTTTATGAGTTCGACTCAATAAAAAAATAAGATTCTTACCAACAATGATGCCGCAAGAACTGTCAAAGTTTCTTTCCAGATCTCACAACCTTCCTCCCCCCCCCCCTTGCTTGGGAATACCCAGGGAGCGAGACTGCAAATAACCAAAATTTGTTCGTAGGCGACAGTTTTTGATAGTGCTTTTGTTAATGAAACAGGTTCAGCCAAGCAAGATTGTAGTTTCTGAGGCATCAAAGTCTGCGACTGTCACCGTCTGCACAAAAATGCCTTTGTGCAGTGATGATCCAAAGAATGAAGAGTGTTCAGTCACCTTGGAATTCGAGGACATGGATGATATCGTCACTGACAAATGACAAGTCGTTCTCAAGGTACTGTGTATCTCACTTGTTAACCGAGTTCGAGGTCCATAGTAAAACGTTTGGACCTGGCTGCTCGATCATTCTTGTTAGAAAAGCGCGAAGTGTAATGCCCGAGAGGAAAAACAAGTTGTCCCTAATGATTCCTTCTATTGGATTTATAACCACTTACCCAATCATGCGAAGAATACGTAAACTAATAGCCAGAAAGTTCTTAATGCCTTTCTTAACTCATGAATTCTCTCACCCTATCTTGTTTTAAAACTGCCATATTTCGTTAATTCGCCCAATCTCATAATAAGTAAACAGCACCTGTGTGTGAAACACTTCACAAGACTTGGCTTCCAATTAACCAACAAGCCCGATAGGATTTGTTCGATATGTAATCCTAATTTCATGGTTTTTTTGTTTATAGCCTGGCAAGCCATGCACCAAGTTCAAGGTTCGAGCCATTCGTGACTTTCAGGACGATGGCAACAAGTTAGTGGCTCTGAAGTTCAAACCAGTGAATGCTCCAAACTGTCCTTGCTGGGACAAATACGTACCGTCATCAGTAAAGGTGGGTTAAAAGAGTGCATTATTTGGATGTTAATATCGTTTTTGTTCCAAGTTTGAAACTTTTACATACTTTTATAAGACATCACCAAATTTTCGTACTTTCCCTAAACTTTATATATGGCAATGTATTGCTGTTAGTGACTAGGAACAAAATATTTTCGGGTTGGCACGGCAAAATGATATTTCCAATTTTATTTTTAAAGTTTTTAGTTTCATTTAATTGTAGGTCTTAGTTTTTTCCCTATTGGTAAGTAAATCATATTAAGTTAGGATCAAAGCTTTTTATGAAAAATATGACGTCTTTTTTTACTTGAGTTGTTTTCCAATATAATTGAATTAAGGCCGAATTGTACAGTGTTTATAACCTGCCTTGGATCTTGACTCAAAAGTTACAACAACCTAAAAACTACGTTTCTAAAAGCTACAATAGTACCTTGTTACTTTAGGCACCACTTTATTTACCACTTTATTATCTTTTCATTTAAGATTAAATCGTTAAAAAAGAAAGACTGTTGTAGTTTCTTTGTTTAGTGTTAACATGCATTTAAAGTCAATAATTTCAAAGGCTTAATTCAAAAAGGCCGAAGAAAATAAAAAAATGTAAAAAATCGTGGTTTTTGTATAACTTGACGTCACTTGGACTTATTAGGAGGGCAAAAAGTTATTACTTTTGGGGGGGGCGGCGTTACTTTGGAATTCTGCTGTATGAAGACATGTTTTTTGTTTTGACATTAAAGCTATGGTGCTATTTGTCTGTCTTCCCGTTTTGAAGGTTACCTCTTTAGATGAAAACACGCAACCTGCGCTTCAGGGGGAGATCCCCATATCCAAACCTTCGACAAAAAGTAAGAACAGAGTAATAATATAGTACATAGAGTTATTACAGTAGTATGGTACCAACCGAATAAACACCCTTTCTTCGGTCATTAGTCCTAGTGTGATTAACAAGTAACATCCTTTAAAAGGAAGTATTAACACAATAGTAGTATAGTACCAACCGAAAGAACATCCTTTCTTTGGTCATTAGTTCTGGTGTGATTACCAAACAACATCTTCTAAAAACAAGAATTAACACAGAAGTATAGTACCAACAGAATAAACACCCTTTCTTCGGTCATTAGTCCTGGTGTGATTAACAAGTAACGTCCTTTAAAAGGAAGTATTAACACAATAGTAGTATAGTACCAACCGAAAGAACATCCTTTCTTTGGTCATTAGTCCTGGTGTGATTACCAAACAAAATCTTCTAAAAACAAGAATTAACACAGAAGTATAATACCAACCGAATGAACACCCTTTCTATTTTTTACTCAGGTTCCCTTATTTCTCTTTCTTGCTTCTTTTTTTAACGTTTTTTTTCTTTTTTTAAGGTATTGGCATCAGATTCGAATAGGCAACGGCAATACTTTTACTTTTATAAAAAGTAAAGCCCGTACGTTTGAGGTAAATAAAAAGTACAAAGCCTTCAGGCAGCTCTTGTTCGTGTTTAAAAATTGTTATACATGCAGAAATTACAAGCTGTGATTTGCTATTTTTTTTCTGAGATTTTGTTTCTGAACTCAGCAATACCTGCCAAGGTAGATTATATTCGAGCTTCAAAAACAATGGACTCCTTTGGTTGATAAATAAATGATTGTCATGCAAATTTTACAGAATTGTAACATTTGCCAAATAGAGTCCTGGGCACTGAATGTTATTGACTGCGCAAGCAGAGATAGCAAGGTTAACTTGTAAATCCCGTGGGCATTACAAACTATTTTTACCGCTATATTATGGTTTTGTTATTCTTTTTTCAATTGCTTATTAGATTTTGGAAAACGTACACCCAACAAAAAGCTTGTAAACCTCGCTCTTTCGGTCTTGACTGGGAATCACAGACCTCGGTCTTGTACGTGTGGCATGAATTTTCTACGCTCGGTCCTTTTGTCTGAGATTTTCCAGTAAAACAACTCGCTATCAGTTAACTAGCAACTATTCCATGAACGCTTGTTAGATACGAGATGATAGATAGTCGACGACTTGTTTAGTTCATGATATTCATAAAAATATTGTTAGTTTCTGACAAATTTTAAAAAGTGTTAACACACAGAAAACAATTATTTATACCGTAAAAAATGTGCTCGCAGTAACATTAATCTCGATAATTTGGTCGAGTAGGTTCGGGTACGAGTACATAGCCCGCTCCAGTCTCGTTTTTTGGGGGGGGGGTTTGGCTGGCGAAAGGTGACTTTGTAAACGGTGGTATGCATACATTATGGGAATTTTTGCGATGAACTCGAAATTGCGAGTAAGCGAGGTATCTTCAAACATTGGCAAACATTGATTTAACTGTTATTGAAATGATTCCTAAGCTGATCATATTTAGCTTTCGTTTTCGCTTCCTATAAACTCATCAATTTTTACGGCTGATTGAATCGCCCATTGATTTCAGCTCTGTTGTATATAAATTTGTTGTATACAATTTTTTTTATAATTGCAGCTGAAACGTTGTACTACGAGGCAACGAAACCAAACCGGTACCAACTCAAGTAATTTCTATTTGAAGCTTCTGAGCTAAAAAATCGATGTTGTCACCTTATATCAGGAAAGAAAAACGAAAACTAAATATGACCAGCTTGATGAATCATTTTAATGTCAATTAAAACAGTGTTTGACAGGGTTTGAACATACCTCGCTTCAAATCAAAGAAAAGAATAATTTTTCACATTGAATTTAAGAAAACAGATACCGAGAAAGAATAAAGAGATAATAGTTTGAAGAAAAAAGCAGAGAAACAACTTCCCTAGTCCACTCCGCCACAATTGCCATGTTTTTGTCCTCAGTTTCTCAAACGTTTGCCGCGATTGATGCTCGCTACCTTTTTTCGTGGTGTTCACGAAAATTTGAGGTGCTGTCACTAAACTTTTGCCGTGAGATTAGGAAGCCGTTTTTTCAAACTTTTGCCATGGCATGAACTTGTTGGCCAACGTAGGTCCGCTTAAACCATTCGCAAGCAAGGACTGATATCTAGTCTAGTCCGCACACGGTATATACTAGGGTGCCTGGAGAATATGTACTACCTAATATGTATTACCTACTTACCTATTTATTTACATCGCTCTGGCCTAGTAGCGCACCTCGATAAGAATAGCCACAAAAAGAAAACTGCATTTGGTAAGACTAACAAGAGTAGCAATGAATAACGTCCAAAACTTCCTAGGGCAAAGAGTAAGACTATATGAAAACAATAGGAAAAATTAGCATGTAAGCAAACATTATCCGATTCCATCTTCCTGAATTCGAGGACGAGACGTTATAAATCGGAGAAAATTTAAACGTGTAAAAGTCTGTACACCACTAGTTATTGAAACCGTTACTGTGGCTGTTCAAGTAACAGTAACAGTCTGAACAGTAACAACTTGTTTAGAAATAGCTATAGCAGCCCTGGATTCGCAATAGCGGTAACTGGAACAATAGCTCTCAAGGAAGCAATATACAAGTAAAACTTGCCCTAACAGCAGAAAAAGCAGCCCTGGGGAGTCGCAAAAGTGGTAACTGGAACAATAGCTGTTGGACTAACAACAACAACAGCATAACGTACTTAACATAATCAATTTACAACAAATGGTTGATTTTCATTTTCTACAAATTTAGATGTCTTTCCGATCTGGAGCAGAAATAAAACTCCAAATCTTTTACTACGGACCGAATATTTTGGCCAAAGTACCGGGCGCTGACAGATTTAACACTATGGGACAATGTGGAAACAATAATGGAAATGCTGCGGACGATTTTGAAGGCAAATCACAAGCCGCATTTATAGATTCTTTAAGGTACTGTTGGAATACTCTTTTCTGTTTCTAAAGCCAAAAGATCTTGCATATCACTGATTCTAGGGAAAGTTTGGTTTTAGCAGTGGCCGTACAAAATCGTAGCCGTTTCTTTGCGGGTAACTCGAAGTTACTTTTTACAAGTCTAATCCTATAGTTGTCGTACGATAGCATTCATGTTTTAACCTGATGATGGTGTCATGTGACACCGAAATGTTGTCCGATGTTTCTACCCGTCGTTTTCATTGTCAAAAAGCTTTATGAACTATTTTATTCAACTAGCAACTTTGCTGCAGGAGTATTAAGGTATTAACTTGATAAGCATTTATGCCCTAAGAGCTTAAGGTATTGATTTAATTAGAAACTTTGCTGCAATTTTTTTTGGTATCGTTTAATTTTCAACTTTACCTTAGGAATTTTTAAAAGATGTTGCAGTAGTTTTGTGTCGTTATGTTAGGTGCTTGGAGAATTTGCGTTTGACCTAAAGCTTGATTAAATTCTATTTGAACAGGGTTCCTCCAAACAGAGACTTGTTCAGAACAATTCCCCTACTGGAGAAGAAGAAAGGCGCTGAAGAAAAGTTTGAGTGCGAGTGCAAAAAGACATACGGAGTCGCATATGAACAGTGTGATGTTCGACACACGAGGGAAGAGAGAGGTAGTTATGACAAATGACGTTCATAGTAAGAGTACGAATTTGGCAGATGTCGACGAAGTTAACTTTGAAAAGAAAAACGACAACAATGCTGATATAATTGGCCTGACGATGACAATGATGACGATAATAACAATGATAGTGACGATGATACTGATATTGATGATATCTCATTCATGTTATTTCATGCAGGCCAGAAAGTAGAACCACTTCCGGCCGACGGCGGGGGAATGGTGCCTCGTGTTAAAGACGTACATATATAAGCGTGACGAAATCGAGACATTTGAGAAACGTGAGTTTTCGTGGCCGACTAAATCCGGCTTGACTGAGGCAAGAGCGAGAGCCGAGTGCAAGAAAGTCCTAGAAGATTCTAAAACAGGAAAGGCTTGTAAAGCAGTAGGGCAAGATATCAGTCATATTATGGAAAACTGTGTTTTGGATATTCAGGTACTTTGCTAACCTTTTTAATGTAAATGCCGCCTAGGTAAGGTCATTTGTACAGGTAGTTACTGCGGTTTATAATCCTGTTAGAAATATTCCTTAGGTTACGGCATTTAATGTAAATACGGTTTGGTAGCCTGCTTCTGTCGTCCTCTAGGATAGAGCACTTAATCATATAGACTTATAGAATAACCCAAATATAACGCGTGCTGTGACTGGTAAAAAACTTGGGTTTATTGTGCCGAGAAACCACAGCCAGAAAGCGAGGAACCACAGCTACAGCTTCTCTCGTGTTCTCCCAACATTCCCTGTGGTTTATTATTCTTACAAATCATAAGAAAAGTATGGTTTAATACTTAAGTAGCCCCCGGGCTCAGGTTCTGATAGTACTGAAATACCATAGTGCTATCGCCGTTTTAGTGTTGTAATTTTTTGGTTTAGGACGTTTCTTTTTACTGGTACAGACATACAGCGTTGTGCGGCCCTGTTTGTGGCGTATTACCCCCGAGGGAGATGGGTGGAGGAGCATGCCTAAATATACCGTAATATCTTGAAAGAAAAGTTTCTTTACAAAACGTTGTGTTAAACATGGGACTTGTGTGCTTTAATACCGATCCAAGTGAACAACGTTTATAAGCCACATGATACTGCTAACCATTTCCCGCGGCTCTGGGTTTTCCAAGATGTCTAACGCGGTTTTTTTTCTTTGCTCATCTTTGAGGGAAAAAGATTAATGCATAAGTAAAAATTGACAGTAAAGAAAAACTTTTGTTAAAAATGGAAATAGGACACTTTGGTCAATTATTCCAAATGCCTCCATTTTTGCCCGGACCTCCCCTTTTACCTCAACAACTAAAAGAGTAATTATGATAAAACAAACAACATTTTCCTTCTTTTTCAAAACCTTTTTTAACAGATCAGATCCCATGATTCCGATGGTTGCACGATAAGGACAAAATTCAATACCATCAGCACTATGTTTGATAGTGTTTTCATTAGAACCATTATTTTTATCATTATTCCCATTACCAATATCTTTTACTGTCTTATTTTCTTCATAAATTAGATTTCAGGCCTGTTGGAACTCACGGGGCCATCCTTTGAAACGCTAGTTATGGAATGTAAGGAAGCAGTACTTCGTAACCCGAGGAACTACAAAGGTAACTCCATCAAACCGACGGCTGCAATACTTGATGATTTGTGTCCAGCTGACTGTAGCGGCCATGGAACGTGCAACAAGGGTAAATGTACGTGCAACGCTGGCTTTTACGAGGAGGACTGCAGTAAGGATATAACAAAACCCCCTAAACTAGAGGCGATGCTACCGACCTGTGATGTCAAGAAGTGGCCCTGCAAGAAAATATCTATTGTTGGCGACGGTTATGTGGAGAATGACAAGCTGTCCTGCCACATGAGCAAGCACTTGGTGGGTATAGTCGTGTGATATTTCAAATTTTCAACTCATTTTGTTTCTGGAAGGTTATTTGGATCGTGAGAAAATGACTAACCTCAAGTTAAACTCAATAAAACTGGACATTTTTCGGGTCTTTTGTGCTTAGCGTGAGTTTTCTTCTATTTTACATTATTTGTTTTTTTAAACTAATACTAATATATTTTGGTTGAAAACTGATTTGAAAAAAGTCTTTTTGATGATTTCATTTGAAATAATATTTGAAAAGCGAGAACGGGTGTTTCATTGAACTTCCAAACACGGAAAAAGAAAATGCAACTACCAGGCCTGCGCCCCATGTTCAAGTGTTTGGAAAGACAAAGCCCAAAGTCAACTTCTCCAACAAACTTGCACAAATTGGAAGTACAGTGTGTAATCAAAGGTACTATTTACAAGTCAAACTAGGACTCAAGCTTAATTGACACCTAGTCACCTAAATGCTTGGGCATTCGAACGTTTGTTGTCTTTGTCAGGGCTATCGGACATATACAAGTTATCAGGCTTTCTCACTTTTTGCAACAGCCGATAGCAATGAGTTTTGATCGTACATTTGCTGTTGTGGTTTTTAAAAGAGCACTTTGCTTCTTGCTCGATTATTTCGCCATGGCTGACAGACTTCAGTAGACCAGCAAAAAAAGGCTTTGGTAGATTAGGCCGTTCAAAGCCGACCCTCAAAAACAAAGTAGACGACTTTAATTATCTTTGATTTGCAATGACTGCGGAAGATAAAATAACTCTTATTAGAAACACGTGGCTTGATTAAAGTTTTCTCTAAGGTCCATTTCTTCAATGTGCTTTTAGTGGAGGCGAACGCTATTAGCCAAAGTTACTGGATGTTCAAGAAGTGGCAAAGCCGTCGTTCAAAGAGCCTGTTATTTTGTTGGTTTATAAGTATAATACTCGGAACTATTTTGTACATATGTTTCAAAGTTGTTAAAATAGTTGTATTTCCAGAGGTCTTGTTTCTTTGGTTTTCTAAACTTGTCAACTTGACTACGGTGGCTTTTTTTAGTTAGCTTATTAGTTTTTGAGTTATTAAGAACAATCTTTCCTTTATTTCTTGTGTTAAAGCTGATGAAGAACAAAAAAGTTGCCAAGGGAACTCAGAAAAAAGCGAGCACCTACAGCAGTTTCCGTGAGGTCATGTGTAACTTGGAGATACCGTA
>JANVCF010153524.1:0-10110 GCA_025388745.1 Hydrozoanthus gracilis
TGACATGATTGTCAAGTAGTCAGTTTGTGCTTGGTTGCTGTTCGTGCTTGGACAAATTAAACCATCTTTTCAGGTTGTCTAACTTGTCCACAATATCCGGTATTTTAGAGAGGTAAATTGCATATTTTCCTTGTGACAACAACTGACATTTTGCACTAGATAAAAGTGTCAGGGGTGTGTTTTCACGGCATTTCCTGAGTTAAGGAGTTTGACAATGGAAACTGTCCGCGTAAAAACATAGCCTGTAGACTTGTTGGCGTAGCGGGTGTGAAAATTGTCATGCTTGCCTTGTTGGTGTGCTTTGTGATGGTTTCTAAAGTCCTCATAGTTTGATCGGTAATTTTTGTTGGCGTGAACTTTTCTGTCGATCTTGTTCTTGCTCATGCACATCCGAGCGTAGCGATTTGGTTTCTTGCAATGATCGCGAAGAACTCCTATTGGGGAGCAAGTGACATGGGAGTTTGAATGGCGACACTCCCACATGTGTTGTCTTTTCCGAATCTAGGGGCTGGTCATGACTTTTTGTACTGAATAGCTTTTACTTTTGCGGTCTCTGTTCCCTCGCTGTTAACTTTGCGGTTGATTGTTTCAACTTATTCTTCTGTCAGTTCGTAGATGGCTTGTTATGTAAGAATTCTGTCCAGATCCCAATTTCCTATTTTGGCTTTGGTGCGAATCCTATTGTTTAACACGATTCTCATCAAGTGATCTCTTATGGCACCGTTTTCATTTAGTCTATAAATGCACTTGCGTGCAGTGTCGCGTATCTGTCTTAGTACAGTACTGTAGTCTGCTAAACGTTCTCCTCGTATTTGTTTTAGTTCACTAAATTGCAATCGTGTGAAATCCTTGTTCTGTTTGGGTGTAAAGTGGTTGCCTAGTTCATTTTATTGAAATAGAACCCGCATCTAGATTTTTGTTAAGCTTTCCTCATTTGTCAATCATTATAAGTAAACTGAAAAAATGGAATGAAAAAGGGGTGTGCCCTTGTTAACTTTTGAGATATGGTTGATACAAATACCCCGTCCAGGGTTATTTTTCTGTTGTTGTAAGCTTGAAATTAAAAGTATAGGTTCCTTTTGTGGCAAACCAAGATAACCCAGAGCTCTCTTGGTCTGGAAGGGCTTCCTAAATGTCGACAATGTGTTCCTCCTCGTAAATCAGTAATCCGTCTTTTTTCATACTAGCATAAGTGATTCCAAAAACCGAAACTGTCTCTGGATATCTTCTTGTATCTCTGCCATCGTACTGCGTTTTCAATATAATCCGCGTTTTAAACAAATGCTTTGATTGTAAGTAGCCGCGTAACCACGTTAGGAGTTGCTGTTGACGTTGCGGTACTTGTAGAAGCTTCGGTGTCGGACATCCTTCACCAGCATTTTCTTTTTCTATTACTTTCTCCTTGTCGCAAATGTATTGATGTACGCACGCACGTTAGTCACAGTCAGAGTCGTCGGTATATCTATCTGTGGTTTGTTTATTTCCGTTGTCACCAATGTTAAATCCGTTATTTCTCAAACTCTTTAACTATTCATGCAGTTTCAGACCTATCAGGGAGCCGGATTTGGTCAGGGCACTCGTGGGAGTGCTAGAACAAACTCTAGTGATGAAGTTGTTCTTACTTAATAAAGACACACCATGTCTCATTCCAAATTTTATAAATTCAACTCATACACCTTCCAAATTTAACAAATACCACTCATGTGTGTTACTTTTTAGCTTACAAGCTTAAATCAATGATCCATACATCATTTTCTCATTAATCTCTGAAATAAAGTTCTCTAACGAGGATTTCGTCTACACCGGAATATTAATTGCACAAATTTCAGTGCCTTTGCCCACCTATCGATAGACTATTCAATAAATAATTTTTTGCAGGATTATTCTCACTGCTCTTTTAAGCAACTTTCTTAACCAGTAATTTAGATTTGACCTTTCATTTCTTCGAACCTGAATAGTGCCGCAATTTTATGCTAGTCGTAACCTTTAAAATGGCCTCATGGCTTATTAGCAGTCTTTCTTCTTTGCATAAGGTTATCGACTCTCTAAACCTGACAAACGACGCTCCTTCAGTCATGGTCGGACACCAATAGCCGTACTACAACAGTTCATCGTGCATGTAATAGTTGCTTAGTTTCCTATTGTTTCATTTAAGAAGCCAATAAAAAAATAATGCGTGCTTCGTGAGTTCATCATTTCTATTGTTTGACGAACACTTTTCTTGAAGCATCAAGTTGATCAAAGAATAATGCCATCAACATGTCAATTTTGATCGATTGAGAAGCTTTTTCAAAAACTCGTACTTCGTGTTTGAATGGGGATTCCAAACAACTCAAAACAATAAAAGCACTTGGCTTCTTTGCTGTTAAACCGCTGTGTTTTCCCCTTCTGGAACTTTCTTGTCAGCAAAGCTTATTTTAAAATTTTAACATACCTTTCTATCTACTTTCCCATTTGATGCAGGGTGACAGCATGAATCGCGAGTATGTTTATTACCATTCAGTTTCGTGCACTGAGATGAACCGATGGCCTTTACCAGAAACTATTCTTTCCGGGAGACCATGTGAAGCAAACAACTGAGTCAGCATTTCAATAGTCTTAGAGGCAGTGATGGAAACGATGGCAAATACCTCAGGTCACTTTGAGTGTGCATCAACTATTACAAAAAAGTTCACACCCTCTTTCTGTGCATAATACATGTGTACTCGCTCTTATGGAGGCCCGTTCTGGTCAAAATTAACCATAACTAATATTTAGGTATACGAAATATTTATTACCCCATATACAATTAATTTCATACATTGCATAAATTTGTAAGTGAGACACAAATTATTGTGTCTACACAAAATTAAATAGTAAAATGTCTATAAATAATTCGTTGTCTTTCCGAATTATTCTTATGCAATTCAAATAATTTTGAAGCTAATCCCAGAAGGCAATGCGGGCGCTTGTCATTGTTCCAATATGGCGGCCCGAAATCGCCGAAGAGTTTTGCGAGAAAGAAACGAAAGAGGATTTCACGACTTCTTGTTGAACTTGAAATCTGTCTTTCGAATGTTCTTGTCTTGGGAGAGATTAAACGATTTAGATGACCTCTACGAAACCAAGACCCGTTTATTGGATGCTTCAGGTACCTTGGCGTTGCTTTTGTCTGATTTAAGGCTAGGAAACGGCGGGACGAATCTGCAAGACTTCCTTCAAATATTATTCATGAACCGTTGCAAAATTTGCAAAATTCCGTGACTGATCTGATTGTCATCATAACAGCTCGAATAGAAAACATGGAAAGGCGAGATTTTGCGGATTTCAGTTCATCAGGCGCATCTGGTTTCGCTTTCGCGGCACCTCAAAGCTCGACACAACCTGGTCCTGGACGAAAACGTTTAGAAATTTCAAAAGATCAGCTTGAGCATTTGCGCTCTCTGTACTTCCCATGGCAAAGAATAGCTGATGTAATGCGGGTTAGTTTGCCCACGATTCAGAGAGGGCGAAGAGAGTTTGGATTGAGTGATCAGTATGAAGGTTATTCTAGTATCACTGATGATGAGTTAGATTCTATTTATTTATCCATAACTGGAAATGTCGCTGAAGGTCCACTTACACCAAATATTGGAAGGACGCGCTTTATTGGTGCACTTCGTAGCCGTGGTCTGCACATCCAAAGGTGGAGGGTGACTGAATGCTTGAGAATGGACCCTATTGGTACTGCTTTGAGATAGAGGATGACAGTACATCGAAGAAAATATTTTGTTCCAACCCCAAACAGCTTCTGGCACATTGATTCTGGGCACAAACTTATCCGGTATAAAATTATTACTCATGTTTGTTATTGATGGCAAAACAAGGTTACTCGGTTATGTTCGTTGTTGCAACAACAACAATGCTGGTACAGTCTTGAATTTGTTCACAAATGGAGTTAGAAAATGGGGACTACCGTCACGTGTCCGGTTTAGACTATGGTACGGAAAATATATATGTTGGAGAGTATTTAATAGAACATCGTGGAACTGACAGAGGGAGCATTATTACCGGCTTCTCAGTTCACAATTCAAGGGTGGAGAGATCTCACCGAGATATATACGCTGGTGTATTGGCCTTTTGTGCTCGTATTTTTGAATCAATGGAAGATGATGGTATTCTTGATATACTTAATGATGCCCATGTATACTGCCTCCACTATATATATTCCCAGGATCAATGCATCTTTAGAAGAGTTTGTCGGTCAAATGAACAATCATCCTTTGCAGATGCGGGAAAAGGGAATGCTAGAAAACATGTATCCTAAGCACACTGCCTTGCAGCCTTCTGAAAGTGAGGTGTATGGTATAGACCCAGAAAGCATTTTGTCTCTGGAGGTTGAGGATTATCAAGTAATTGTGTCATCTCCATCATCTGACTTCACAGATGAACAGTTAAACTGTATGCCACCTTCACTGCAGAATGATGGAAACAGTAGGATTAACATTTTCTTAGAATGTGTAGGAATTATTGCCTCTTTTCCTGGTAACTGAAACAGTATTCATCTTTATAGCCAGTTAGCAATCAGGCCCGTTGGAAGCCAGGGGAAGCCCCCCCCCAATATCAAACTTGTTCCAATGTGCCTGGCAATAATAGTTTCCTGATAACGATGAGGTCAGAATTAGAACAAGAATTAAATTTCTTTGTCCAGCCACCAACATGCAAAACTATGTGAATATTTTGATCAAGGATCAGGGTTTAACATTTCATTTGTGGCATTGTTTTCCATAGTTCCTCTCGCTCTGGCCAGTAAATCAGAGGAGAAAGTCTTATGTCCATGATTGTCATCCATGACAAAAATATTCTGGAAACTGTAGAGACAGACACGTCGAACCTGTAAGCCAAATCCCGATGGGGCACATTTAATCTCATCTTATAAGAACCATTACTAGTTCCTGGAACTTGGTAAGAGTTAATGACTTCCTAGGGACGTGAGGAGCTACATGATCGTACACAGAGAACAGTATGGTGGATGTCGGAAGTCCAGTAACAAAAAAGCACTTTGTCGTTGTCCATCATGTCACTCCGGTCGAATGGTAGTTCTTTTGACTTCTTAAACAAATATTCAAACTCGTCAGTTTGTGTGGATGAGTCGGCTTGTTGTACTTCGGTCTGTGTGCTAGAGTGGTGAATGTTCAGTCTCTCTAGCTTCGACGTAATGTCAGAGAAATCATAGTCTCTGAAGTCTTCAGCATCGATTGAAACGGCCCTATCAGTCCCTTCATTAGTTAACGAAGGTGATTCGTCAAACGGAATGCTTTAAATAGTTTCTCCTTCTGCCTCTAGTCTTGCTACCTTCACAGCTGACTCTAGCTCATCATCATCATCGTCAGATTCAGTGTGTGGTAGCTCTGCCAAAAGCCTTATGTCGATACACCCCGTTAGGGCAATTGATCTTAGTAACAGTTTTGAATCAATTTTTCGCCCAACAGGTATATTCGATGTAACTAGAGTTCCTGAACAGTTTTTTAATATTTCAAACGAGTACCCTTCCATTGAGGTTCTTCTCAGCAATAAAGCCAGTTCAGACTCAAGCTGGTTGGCTATCCAGTGGCGATGCACTTCAAACCCAGAAATAACTCTTTTGGATTTTTCTACTTCAATCTTCTCTGTCCTTGTCGGCACCATTTCTTCTCCATACCCGATTATAATCACATCCTTCGTAACAGTAGAAGACTCAAGCGGTCTTCCAGCACGGGCAGGATATGGGACTGCACGGGAAGGAGGATTCCTCGATCTGTTTTGCCTTTGGTTTCCACCACCATGTCTATTTGACGACCCGAATGTGGAAAACCTTCGTCTCACCTCTTCCAAGGCGTTCGTCGGTGCGCGCAAAGCACCCGCAGTACTAGCTGTAGTACTCGAGTTTGAACTCGCACTAAATATTTCGTATACCTAAATATTAATTATGGTTAATTTTGACCAGAACGGACCTCCATACGCTCTCATACTCGCACAGGTCGCTTCCATGGCTGGTTCGTTTCAAATTGACTGGCATGGAACACAATTATGCACCATGACCTCGATTGTCTGGTTCATCTTAGGCCACCACAAGTAGTTCTGAGCTAGCGGTTTCATACGACAAATACCTGAGTGTTCCATGTGAAGATCCATTAAAATTCTGTTGTGTAATCCTCAGTGAACGCAGTCTTGTTTAGTAAAGGGGAGTGAAACAGTTCAAAATGCTGGTTGAAATAGGGGTGTAAAAGCTCCACCTCCGTTTGTTTTGGTCAACCGCACTACACAGCATTCAACTGGACAGGGTCATTCGATTGTTCATACGTTACAAACTAAAATCTTCCATCATCCAAGTGAACAATTGGAAGTTCAGTTAATGAATCGCGGTTTACTGCGAATAACCAAGTGGTTGAGAATGAAATGCACCGATTCCCCCACCATCTTTGCATCTTTAGGACGTTTTAGTTGATCTTCCCGTCTTTCGAGGGTTTCTTGTGCGAGAGCCTGGCTAACATACAGGTCTTCAAGTTTCTTCTTCTTTGCAATTTTTAGCACGGCCTCTCACTGTTTCCTGTCTCTCAAGTGACAAAAAATGGATCTTGGCTGATTGACTTGACGGTGACTGGCATTGGTTCATCTTTGTGGCGATCTACGCGGTGGGCTAGCTCAATGTTAACGTCAATGCCCAGCTTGTTTTCAATAGTGGCTTTGACCTTGACCTCTGCTAATTCCCAGGTTTCGGCAGGCTCTTCTGGTTTTCCAGTTACTCGGATGTTATTTCAACCGCTTTGGTTTTCCAAATACACCATCTTTTCGCCCTGTTCGCCGAGAGTAGCCTTGATTTTTTTATGCTTCTCTTTTTGGTTTCTGCAAGCTAAATCACGATAGGCCTCGGGTTGCCCACATCTCACTGAACAATAGATTCGATCATCGTTTTGCAAACCCGCTCCAAGTGGCCTCTTGATTTACAATAGCGGCAAATCACGCCTTTGAACTTGCACTGTTGTGGTCGTTGAGGGCCTCCGCACTGAAAAAAGCGATTTTTTTATCCTTTTGCACGATCTTTTGCCCTTTTATCGCCTTGAGGTACTGTAGCTTACTGCATTTCTTTCCTAACTGATGTGATTATGCATGTAGATGAACTAACAAATGGTATTGCCAAATAATTCAAACACACTTTAGTTTGTAGGAAGTTAAGGCATGAATGTTCTACACTGTCAAGTTTTTATAGTTTCATAAATATAATACATAGCAGCTATCAAGCTTAATTGTAAAAATACATGTATCAAAACATTAAGAAATATATTAAAACTATGTTGCAATTATAAAAAGTTACTGAGACTAAATTCATAAAACTAAGTGTTTGTACAACGTTAACACAAGAGTAAGTGGTTATAATGTGCAGTAGAAACTTGGTTATATGCGCAATAGAAACTTGGTTTAGTGCAGTAAAAACTTGGTTATGTGCAGTAGAAACTTGGTTATGTGCAGTAGAAACTTGGTTATGTGCAGTAGAAACTTGGTTATGTGCAGCAGAAACTTGGTTATGTGCAGTAGAAACTTGGTTATGTGCAGTAGAAACTTGGTTATGTGCAGCAGAAACTTGGTTATGTGCAGTAGAAACTTGGTTATGTGCAGTAGAAACTTGGTTATGCACAGTGGAAACTTGGTTATGTGCAGTAGAAACTTGGTTATGTGCAGTAGAAACTTGGTTATGTGCAGTAGAAGCTTCGTATGCGCAGTAGAAATTTGGTTATGTGCAGTAGAAACTTGGTTATGTGCAGTAGAAGCTTCGTATGCGCAGTAGAAATTTGGTTATATGCAGTAGAAATTTTATGCAAAGTTGAAACTTCTTTACGCGCTGATATACTGTACCCCCAATGCAGCGCTCACCTCTTAACTAGATACCATTCCCATTGTTGTGCGCATTCATTTCCAAAACGGCGGTAGAAATGGCGATTGTATTGAAAAAATTAAACCTTGGTTATCTAATTTCGAATTTCGAAAGAGAACAGATCATATCAGAAACTGTTTGCAAACGTTCATCTTTTGATCTGGAGTCAATTGGATTTTCTAACTGCCGGGGTAAAATTATGAGATTGTCCAATCCTAAGTATTCCTGAAGTTATTCAGTAAGTCTTCTTAAAACTTCACTACAAATAGTAATGTGATAGTAATGAAAACAAAACAAACTAAAGCACCTATCATAAATAGTAAACTTAAGACTTAACGTGTTGTTCCTCTTTGAATACAGTTAGACTCTCAGTGCCTTTAGATTACTTTTTCTAGCCCTATCTCTCATTCCGCTGCACTTCGAATCTATCTTCTTTTCATTATACCACCATGCTTTGCCCTCGTTTTCAGCAGCGGTAATCGGGAAAATCGTTAACGCGAACGCTGAAAGAAAATATGACAGAAGTATCTAAATCAGTTGATGATAATTACGATTGTATTTCATTGAATTTATCATGTCTGGATAAACAGTGAAATATATAATATAATATCTTTTATCTACCAACGTGGATCCACCTAGACTTAACAACAGTTTAAAAATACATCAAACCAGTTTTACTTAGAAAAGTAAGTTGTGCGCACGTAAATTGGTCATATCACGTTTTGTCTTGAAACGATAAAAAGCAAATTTTGTTTGTGCAGACAATGCGACTAAACAGCTAAATCTTAGCGAAAATTGTCACAAAAATTTAGCTAAATCTACCTATTTTTCTTATAGTAAGTACCTTAGTCCGGTGTCATAAATTGAATATAAAATTTAAAAGTACCAGATTATTACTAGTAAATTTACCTCTAAGAAATTTAAGGCTGTTGGGATCAAACGCGGTTTGTTTTTCTCTCCTTTACAGTTGCAGTCTAGGAGCTCTTTCTTCGTGAAAACAAAAGGTAAGGTATTTAAAACTGCTAGATGGCGGCAGGTTGCACTTTTCATTACTGACTTGACGGAGCTTATTGTCGTAGCGGATATTAAAGATATTCAGAAGAGTTGTCAAATGAGATTTGGCGACGGACCGGCATATCACTTGTGTCGCAGTTGACAGTAGTCGATCTGTGTTTGGTGAAGCTGATGTTTTCTGAGGCTGCTAGCAGGATAGAGCTTTGCTTTTCTCTAGGTAGGATTGGCGAGAGCTCTGTAGCTGGGCTGTCATCCTGGAGCACATCGAATATTCTTTCAACACGGGGTTGTGGCCACTGTCTTGCGTCTCCGTGTTGGAACGATCAATTGTCCTTCCACTACAAAGACCCTGGCCTCGACACTGGTAACCGTTTCTTTTAGGTCTTGCAATTGTTCCCTCATTGCACTTATCTGTGCTTCCATGTGTTTCAACTACTGAAAAAGACGTGTTTAAATAATCTTGTCATCATGAAATATGTAGTAAAGCATCTACACAACAAACTCTGAAGTCAGTTTGGTTTGTGCTTGCCAAGAAGTTTATCCACACATATTTTCAACATTAATATCACTTTAGTCAATTTCGTTATCAGCTCCTGAACTCTCTTTTGTGTTGAAGGCAAATGCAAAGTGATAAACTTTCTTTTTTATATCTCGTTCATCTGAGGCTCTTTACGATTTTGTTGTACAGGAGAAACACACACATTCTAAAAAAATAATACAAAAAGAAAATGGTTTAACTACGATGAAAATATTAAGCAATAAGTAAGAACCAACCGAACAAAACCAAATGAAAAAAAAAAAAATTCGGATTTCCAATGTTAGTAACGAAAAGTATAGAGATAAATTGTTGTTTGCTGTTTCTACTATTGCTGTCGTGGGAACCTGGTTTTCGTTGCACATTGACATCTGTTTTTTCTTGGCTTGAACCCTCTTCTCCCACAGTTTTTGCCTTTGGAGCTGACGTTTTTTCAGGGAATCACACTGTTGCTGCTCTGGCGTATTCCGATTTTAAAATTAAAAAAATAAATGATAAGGATCTGCAACTGATAATACTAATAATAAAAAGCGAACTTAAAGACGCACATTCTACAAATAATAATACAAAACAATTATTAGAACTCTTCAGATACTCTTTCTGGATCTTTTGTGCCCATGAATTCGACTTTGGATTGTCTGAGATTCATTTTGCTTCTGTTTAAACAGAGATTTGCTTTTCGAGCTTGTAT
>JANVCF010153635.1:0-11390 GCA_025388745.1 Hydrozoanthus gracilis
GATGTAGTAACGACAATGCAAAAGACTGTATTGATGGACAGTGAAAGTATAGTCCGCAGAGTCATGTCTGGACTTATGCAAGGGGAAGAAAACGAATGAATCTGGAATAGCTTAGATCAGGATAATTTTAGATATTTTTATTTTTCAATATGATAGTTTCGAATTATACGGTTCTAACTTTTCTACAAGGAAGCAAATGTCCATTTTCGATTTTGAGATTTTCATGACCTAGAACTTTGGAGCGTCATTTTGGAAGTTCCTGTAGTGCCAACTTCTCTCAACTTGAGTGAGCTAAGACAGGTGCAAACCATATTTGTAATATGTTTTGGATTGGCTTTGGCTCGCTCGAGAGAAGTTTTCCTTTTGAAAGGTTAATTCTCTACTAACAAGGGGTTCGAATTATGCCACCTGTTGAATTTAACTGGCAAATATATTGGTAGTTATTTTATTATTTTGGCTAGGTACTTGTACGTAACTTTTAATCTCATAATAATAATAATAGTAATAATAATAATAGTAATAGTAATAATGGTTTGATACCAGTGTTTATACTAAATGTCTATATACAGTTAGAAAGCTATTAATAGACCCTAAACAAAAATGGCGGCGTTTTAAATATTCTTTTGTTTAGTGTAACTAACCTCGCTTTGCGTAACATATCCTTTTGAAAGCTTAACACAAGAACGAGACTGGTTGCGCTAAACAAAGGAATATCTTAATCGCCACCATTTATGCATAGGGTCTGTAATTATTAATTCGTAGATTTCTCGATCACCAATTGGAAATAACTGCAGTTACACAATTTATACCAGATTAAGCGGTAGTGTGTTGGCAAAGTTTCGAGTTAGGAGAGATTGAAAAGACTTAAGGTCTTGAAGGATAGTGTCTTCGGCTTTGGCGTATTTGCCATTTTTTATTCCCTCGATGATCAGGTTTTCCAGTCTATTCACATAGATTTGTCTTTCAATTATTACGACTGAGGAATCTTTGTCGCCAGGGAGCACTGTAAGATTCGGATCAGAGGCCAGTTTGTGTAGCGCTTTGTAAGGAAAGTCTCGAGTATCTTGGACGTTTTGGTTAAAAATGTTTGTGTAGACACGGAGAGAATGTTTGAAATTTTCTAACTGACCAGTCTTTTGGGACAGCCTTGGAGGGTAGCTGTTCGAATTCTGCTGCGAGACTTTGTTTAGTAGTTGTTCGAATTCTGCGAATTCTGCTGCTGTTCTTGTTGACGAAACTATGGTTTAAACCAAAGCGTAGGCAATAAAGTAGGGCCTCGGAGATTTCTTGGTTAGCTAGGTTTATGATTGGAACTGAGTAGGTGTCCTTCTTGTGGGTTTTTTCCCCAGGAGTTTTGCTAGCTTCTTGTTTTTGGTTTGAAGTGAGTCAATTCGTTCTTTCTGGAGAGATTGTTAGACCAACCGTTGGATAAGTTTGAAGCCTCCGGCTTTTTGTGATGATAGTAGTTAGCTGTGAGGATGGATTTTACAGCACTGAATTGATCGTTTTCATTTGCGAAGTGCCCACCAACTTTGGCGAAGGTTGATGGTAGGCGATGGAATAGAGCTTTCTTAACAAAGCCGATGCTTGCTGCAGTACATTGAAGTTTCGATGTTTTAAATTTCAAGTTTTTATAAAAATTAGCGATGCCTTGCTGTAAAGTAGATGTCATTAAATTCGCTTAAAAATAAGTAAATAAATAAATTAGATGTCAATAAAATCGCTTATACCAGATATTTTTAAAAGAACATGAAGTATATTTTCTTTCATTTATTTTATAATGGTTTACCTGATTTAGCAACAAAAGCGAGGTAGATTCGATGTTAAAAGATCATTGTTTAGCGACGTATCTAAATGAATTAAGACACCAAGCTTTTACGAATTTTTCAGCTCAGAAGTTTTTCAAAAGGCAATCGGTTTGGTTGCCTTGTCATGCGACTTCTCAGCAGTTTTAAAAGAAAATCAAAGTACTCAATCTGGTAAAAAGTCAACGTGATCATTTCAAAGGATTTTAGGTAAAAGTCACAGCGAAACACGACACGAATTCGAATTTGAACCGAGCTGACCTCTTTCAGGAAAGCGACAAATGACATAAATATGATCAGCCTGATGAGTCTTTTCAATATCAATTAAATCAGCGTTTGTATTTTCTTGACCCTATCTCGCTTTCTCTTTCTCCGTCGCAAGTCCTCCGAGTTGCAAAATAACTTTTCTTACAAAAGCATGTGGCTACCGCTGACCAATGTACCGCTTGTTTACAAAATCATCTATCACCAGCAAGCCTGCCACCTGCAGACTGGCTATATACCAGTGCCCAGACCTACTCGGCCAAATTTAAAATTAAAATTAGTGTAGCTAATCACGCGCAAGATCCAAATCAAACCTTTGAAACTGCCTTTACTAAAAGTGCTACTAAAGCCATTTTGTCATCTGTACTTTTAAAGTTCTAAGGGTCTTGCGAGCGCTTCTATATATTCATAGGTAGCCCGAGCTATGTTTCCGACGCTATTGTATTTATATATAGAGCAAATGTATCGGGTTTTTAGCTTGCCTCGAAACGTAACGGAAATTAAAGAAATATAAAGAAATATCTCGATATCCTTCAGTTGTTGTCCTTTTCCATCACTCTGTCATTCTAGCGTTATAAACATAGCTTGGGCTACCTGTGTTCTATTGTTACCTGACTATTTTAAGTCTGAAAAAAATCTTTCAAAATAGTGCTTTCAGTTCGTGGAAAATGTAGTGGTAGGATTAGCGAAAGTTATCTATGGTGTTGTAGTTGCTGACAAAATTTCTTCTCCTTCTCTAGTCTGACGCTCAGCGAAAAACGAAATGAAAGAGGGGCGACACCAAGACAACTCTTTACTGGAAGGCAAGGAAGTCAATGGCAGTGTGGCAGGGTTTCAATCGAGGGTAGTGTTCACAGACAGGTTGGTTTGCTTGGGGTTACGGTTTGTGTACCATTGCAAAAAGCACCCTTCCGCAAGGATTCTTAGCTTAAAGTGTATATATCACTATCAAGGAACTTGGTCTTTTAGAAAGAGATTTTGAAAAAGAAGAAAAAAATGGTTGGTTTCATTAGAATAACTCTCTTGGTTGCTGAGTAATAAAGCTTTTTCAAATATGCAAATTACCAATCTTGTGACTTCAAAGTCGGGAATCCAAAGGGTAAAATTACAAAACAGACAATGTTTCTTGAAATACCAAATCATTGATCCTGAAACTCTGCACTTTAACACAAACACAAACACGTGTTAAAGAGATAACAGTTGTTTTGTAGTTTTTCCCTTTGGACTCCCGACTTTGAAGTCACAAGATTGGTAATTTGCATATTTGAAAAAGCTTTATTGCTCAGCAACCAAAAGAGTTATTTTATTGAAATAAACGACATTTTTCTTCTTTTTCAAAATCCCTTTCTAACAGACCAAGTTAAATACTAGTGATATATACACTTTAAGGGTTAATGCAAAAGGAAAAGTGAAAACACCAGGCCAGCTGGAAATCAAATATCAGTAGTCGACGCGTACTTGCAAACGTCACGCGGTTGTAGTGATTGTCATGGAGGTGAAAAACGTCTCTGCTGCCTCCGTGACGATCACCACGGCCGCATGACTTCAACTACTGATATTTGACTTCCGGTTGGCCTTCGTGAAAACACGGACAGCTCGTGCTCTTCGCGACGAGGGCAATTTGGAAAAAAAAATTAAAAAAACACATGCAAGTAAATTATATCGAATCCTACATTTTACGAGGAACCATGCGATTACGTGTTTTTGACATCGAGGGCAACATTTTTTATTTTTTGCGGTACTGACACAAGAAACATTACGTTGCTTAACTTAAGTTTTTTTTTCGAGTTTGAAAACCTCTTCAATCTCTGAACACACTAGGAAATCTTCGGAAACAATTTAAAGACGTTTTGACGTATCTTAAAATTAGAGGCGTTTTGACGTATCTTAAAATTTTTCGGAAAACCTTCGGGAATCTTTGGAAGTCTTCGCAAATTTTTTAAAAACGTTTGCCAAGCGTTTTGAGGTATTTTAAAGTTTTTTGGAAAACCTTCGGAAATCTTTGAAAATCTTCGCAATTTTTTTAAAAAAACGGCTAGACAAAGTTTCAGGGGAACTCCAGAGGAAATTGAGTTTCGCGCGCGCTTCGCACGATAAACGACAAATAACGTCGATCAAGGCTCTATTCTGTAGCACTGTTGAGCCCGTAAACTGCCCTAGTAGACCTGGAAGTTTTCGTCGATAGTCCATGCGCATTTTGTCTGAGTTTGGCTCTGCTCGGAGCTCAAGCGAACTGAAAGCATTTGGTAATTCTTGTAGGGTACAGAATGGAGGACGCATGCCGTGCTTCTCCTGGCTCCACAAAAAATTCACGCCTTCCTTTGTCATTTGAAGGAAACTGCATAAGAATCTGGATGTAATGACTGCCTTACACTCAACCACTTGGTCAAACCGAGTACAATCACAACCATACAAACGAGACACAGGAATGACTTTTGTTAAATTTTATAAAAAGTTTCTCACTCTTGAAATTTCGCTTTAGGAACTAAGCACACAATTATAGTTGTGCCACTAGCCAAAATAAAGTCAGACAAAGGACCGAGTACCGATTTTGCAAGGGCCAGAAACCAATACGAGCTGTACGTACATAACTGTAGATTGTTTGTTTTATTTTCAAATAATACAACACCGTAAAACCCCTCTTGTTTTGAGCCCCCCCCCCCCAGATATAAGCCCATCCATTTGGCTACGAATATTTTATTCCAGAAATCAATCCCCCGGATGTGAGCCCCCCCCTCCTCGTTTATAAGCATACAGACATATACAAGTGGCTGCGGAGTTTGGAACAATAATTGTTATGATGATAAAGAAAGAAGCAAATGTTTTCATGCGTATATAACAACGCTATCTATGAGTTCTGTTCCACTGTTCAGTTTACTGTTAAATTAGTGTTAATGAAACGATTTAAAATGTTGCTATTGCGGCCTTGCTTTGTCAAAATGAAACTATGAATTTGTCCTGAATGTTGGAACACAAATATGAACTTTGTTAATGCTACCGAGATCGTTTTTAAACTTTAAACAGCAAACGGGCATGTTGAAAACGTCAAGGCTTTTAGTGTTTTCACTTTCATTCTGTTCCGTTCCAGTTGTATAAGTCGGTTATATGGATGTTTGTAAATAATTTTCTTGTTTATTGAATAAATATATTATAAATGTAACTCAAAATGTAATGACTAATGGTTTGTTTATTAATTCATTTCTCAGATCTATACGTTTTATCTTGTCGTTGCGAAACATTTTTTCGTTTATAACCCCGTCCAAAACCCCTTTTTAAATTATATAGGCTCAAGGCTTTGAAGGGGGATTTTACGGTAATTACATGTTTCAAGGGAATCTATAGTACAGTAAACTTTGCAAGAAGAGCGGACTGTATATACTGGTTTGAATGGGAAATTCAATTTCTGTTCATTTCCATTTTTTTATAAAAAGGTAAAAATTTCATTAACTGGCCGCGATGATCATGTATGCAGCTGCTCTTGTGCATATTTTCTTCACCCTCTGCTCTGGCCGCCGTGATTTTTGCATATTGGAGCCGTCCTATCTCTGACAAAAAATGTCCTTCTTGTGTGAAGAAACCTCTATAGTATATCTGAAAGAAAAAGGTTATTTTTGGAGGCTAGCTGAGAAACGTCAGCAGATCGAAGTAAAACACTTCGAAGAAGACAAATCCAGCAAGATGAACAGATCCACACAGGCGATTCAAACGGGTCGAAATCCCAAAAAGATTGCGAGAAAAGCCTCGACTGCAGAATTTTAAACTTATCCACAGCTTTTTTGACATAGTGAAATTAATCTTAGTATAAACAAAATTTGGAACCCGATATTCGCATAGTAGATAAACTGGCGTTTCGAAAAACGCGACACAGCTAGCTTATAGCTGGCATAGATGTTAACTCGAAGGAGGATGATTGGGTACTGAGCCGAACAATGGTCTGACCAGTCCCTTTTTATACCGGAGCTTTCTGTTTAAGAAAATTTCCCCGTTGGTATTCAATCAAGTCTAAGGAATTTTGCCCTCCATGTTATAATACCTGTTAAAAACCGGCTCACTCTCAAGTATTAAGCGACGTTTAATAATTACTTTATAATTAACACTTATTCTATTTCAATTGAGGTTGATTGTGGCAGAATATCTACTGAGCACCGAAGGCTCGAGGTAGATATTCATAAAGCCACTATCCAACGAAATTGAAATAGAATATTAAGTGTTTTAGTATATACCAGCGTGGCAACTAATCCTTTCAAGAAAACGAAAGATTTTTAAGAAAAAAAAAAACTTTTACTACTTAAATCACTAAGCGTGGCAAGACTCACGCGTGAGCAGCCTCACATGTGTAACAAGCAGGTTTTGACAGTTTGTTAACTATAAAATGTCGTAAAATAATGGCATAAAACAGTGAAAATCTTTAGGCTGTTTTAAACTTCCCCTGTTTTCAGAGCAAACTTTTTCAGTATCGTGGTCCCAAAGGGACGCGAATTGACTCTACTTCCGTCCGCCATTTTGTTTGGGTGTCATTATCTACTATTTCGGAGGTAAAAAATTTCTCATAGCTATTGTTTCTAAACCAATCAAATCGCGCGTAGGCGAGCTAGTATATACCTATACTTAATACTGATGTGTATTCCGCAGTACATATTTGAAGCTGGAGGAAGTGCTAACGTTGCCATCGACAGCATCAAGTTTACCGACGGCAGATGCTAAAATTTCCTTTTATTGGTAAGTTTACGCTTGTTGTTTTGCAATTTAAAAAAAAAATCTTTCTTAAGTTTCAAATAGCATAGCTTATCCTGAAACTATTAGGATGATACATGGCTTATAAATAATTGGTGGTTTTCAATGGAGGTGGAAACCGGAGAGCCCGGGTAAAGATCTCTGACGTCGAAGAGGGACAACAAACCCAGCTCACATATGGCCCCCCCATCCCTGGGCAGAATCGATCACGAACCTGCTTCGCATTGGTGAAAGGCGAACTTGCGCTCTAACACTTCGCCACCCCGACGCTACCATTGTTCGTTCGTCTGGTGGCAAATTGATGTTTTTTAGAATCGCCCTTTCAAGGATAGCTTCCTTTTTTAAAATTTTTTTTTATCAAATCCATGTTTCGTAACGGTTCACTCAAGTGCTTCCAAACTCAGTGGCTAGTACATTTCGTCAGCTACGATTAGTTCCCTCAGCTCAGACTTTCCTTATTTAGTATTTATCTAAAATAAGCGAATACCGTATCTCGCGCACTTTGATTGGTTCCTTGCTACAAATGAACAATTCCGAGAAATTAAAGATGGCGGCAGTTTATTTCACCACAACATAACGCGAACCTCTCACACTCTTCCTTGCACTAACAACACTGCGTATTAAAGTCAAATTTGAGCTTCGCAGATCCTCTCTTTGCTTTTTATGGACGATTTTGCTTATTTATGCTTCTAGGAGTTATGGGTAATATAAAGCCCGGCGCACACTAGAGCTATCATCTGAGCTAATGGTCATTCGTGACAGTTGGCGTAAGCAAGTTCCTGCAGTGTACGGGGCCGTTTCGAGCGAATTTGGTCATTCGTGCCATCGGCGCCGAATATTCAACAAGTTGAATAATTTTGGTCACGAATGAACATTTCCTCCAAGTGTGCGAGCATGCAAAGCTATCACTTTAGCAAACTATTCGAATACGCGTGCGTAATTTGCTTCTTCGTCTGAGGAGCTCGAATCATGCATCTACCATATTTGATTGCACTCGCGTGGGCTCTTGATTCGAGGTTGTTCATACTACGCATGCGTCTTCGAATAGTTTGCTAAAGTGATAGCTTTGCACGCGCGCACACTTGGGGGAAATGTTCATTAGTGACCAAAATTATTCAACTTGTTGAATATTCGGCGCCGATGGCACGAATGACCAAATTCGCTCAAAACGGCCCCGTACACTGGAGGAATTTGCTTACGCCAACTGTCACGAATGACCATTAGCTCAGCTGATAGCTCTAGTGTGCGCCGCGCTTTAAACGATAGAAAAATCATATTCGGCCATGCATCTTCTGCATAACCGTGGATTGATAACAATGGCGTTTCGTCAACATGTTTTAATGGAAAAATGGAAGACAACAGAAACTGACCCTCTGGTTTGGTACACACCAACATAATGGCTCTCCGCTCTAGCTATCTTGGTACTCTTTCACTTTCAATAGAAAGTAGAGTTCTTTGTAATATTATTGAGCCAGTACATAGCACTAGGACACTCTGCTCGGGTCAGTAGGGACCTTTAGCACTGAGGACTGCAGCATCGATGATGACGGCTTCCAAAAACCACACTTCATGCTTTCCCTTTCCGACCATGTCAGGCTTGTTTACCCTCTCTTTCGTCCTAGTGACGCTTTGTGAACAGAAAAAGATTGAAGGTCCCTGCATAAAGATAAAAGAAAATTGAGAAAATTTTATGTTTGTCGTTCCAGTAGTCGTAAGAACTCCAAAATTAAGCTTTTAACGTCGTAGTTTTCAAGACAACAGCGCGTTTAGGTGATCCGCACGGTGCATTCCAACGTGCAGCTATTGTATTCATAACTTGTTGCTAAAGGTCCCTAACAGACTAGTACACGACGCGCCACGGAATATAGCGATTCCGTTGAGTTTTGGCAAGATTTTCACTTTTGGCCGCGCGAAAATTAGGGCGAGAGAAAAAAGTGAAAATTTCGCCAAAACTCAACGGAAACGCTTGGTATGCAGGCTACACGCAATATATTTACTGTTATTCACCACCTCTCTGGTGATTAATCGTTTTGTTTTCACTTTAAAAAAGTAATTTGTGAACGAAAACTGAGCGAGTTCTTTTGTTCTGATTTTTGACAAAATCCTATCTGGGACTCAGAAAATGTTTTGAGAAAAAAAGAAGCTTGCAAGGGATTTGTCGATCATTAATCTCAAAACTATATGCAGTGTTTACAGTTAGTGCGCTCCCGTTTATATATACCAGCCCAAAACCAGATAAATGTTTATGCGTTTTACCTTTTCCTTATGTTTCCTTCAATATTTTTCAGATATTGCATTGTACAGCGGGAAAGGCGACCACGACATGATTTTTATATTGAATTATTAGTTTGTATGCTCAATAAAACGCGTTTAGGCGCAAAATTTTGGGGTGCGTGTTTTTGGTGATAAAAGTTATAATATTACACTGCCTTTGAATTTAAATTTTTCCATTTTTATAATGCTACTGAAGGACAACTGCCGTGAATCCATTGTCCTAGCTACCCTTCTTGCCCAACTCTTCCCGGTCCTCACCAAAAGTATTTTTCCCAATCAGTTGGCTGTGCATGATTTAACACTGAGCGGCGTCAAAAAAAGAGAACGATTGTTGGCTATTTACATATGATTAATACTTTGACCTGGAAAGTTGGTTCGGCGATGCTTCTTTTAGGTGCTATTATACCAGAAAACGTTTTAACTTGCGCAGAACAATTTGTTGAGATGAAAGGACGATGCTTCAGTATAATTTGTTGAAATGAAAAGCGTTTTCCTAAGATCAATTGACAAGTTGCTATTCAAATTAGTTTTCTCAAATTAATCGATCGTGATTTTGAATAACAATGACAAGAGCAATCTTCCCACGCCTTTGTTATGTTAATATTTCTTGTTCCGACAACAACAAGTTATTCAAAACTTTGGTGAGTGACTTGCTGCGTCTGTAACGAGAGATTTGATATAAGCAGACAAAAATACATTCGCTTGCTCTCAGTTACGACCACCCACTCTCTTCCGCGAGGTCGGCAATCGTCTCAAATTCTGCATTATGGTTTGTATAAACTGTAAATCGTGAAGAGACATGCAAATTACGTGACTCTACGATTTTGATCAGGCAGTAACATACTTTAACAAGAATATAACTTGAAACACTCTTCCTTCCATTGCCGCCAAGCATCAAGAGTCTCGAGTCTTTCAAAAAGGTTAGTACTGGTAAGTTGACAGTTTTCTAACGCACTTCCTTGCTTGCTTTTAGTGCTCTTTTGTTCAAGCATGCTCGCATGAATACGTTGAATTCCTAGCGAGTAAACAGTTGATGAATTCTGTGATAAACTTGATGAAAATAATGACTTTCTTTATAACAAACATGTTTCGTTTTTTTCATCAAGTTTATCACAGAGTTGATGAATTATCCAAAGGCTATTTTCTGAGTTTTGGTAAAACAGAACAAAACTATTTTTTCACAACATAAAGTGACGCTTCCTGAATAGTAGAAGTGTTGAAGCTACCAGAATTTCTCAAAGTTGAATGGCAGTTAATAAAAGCCTTCATTTACTTGAAGCCTCAAGGTTTCGTTGTCGCTGCCTTTAATTTATTTCTACCAAAACCAGAAACAGTTGTTTGGTCTAGTTTCGACAAGTTGCAGTTGACGTACGCATTTCAACTTGACCAAAAGTTAGCGGCAAGTTCTGAATAATTCAACCCCTCTTGCGACATACTTAATGACTATTGATTAATGAATTATAAAGATTCGCTGACACAACAACGAAAATGCAGAGAGTTCAAAACACAACTTTAACAGCAAGCAACAAGTCGTGTCTCAATTCAGTATAGTAACTTGCTAGTAATTCGTGAAAAATATCTAAACAGTAATTTAAAGAAAGTTAATTGATCTTCAAACATTACATGGCTTTAACGTTTATTGGATTCACAAGAAGTTGTTTAAGACTCAAACAATAACGTGTATCTATAGTCATTAAATCTAACCGCTGTGTTGTGTCCGTCTGCCCGTTTTTTCATAAGTTGAGAGAGTTTAAGTGAAGTGTACCTGCTGGTAAAAATTTAAGCCTCATCGCTACGGTTAACTTGTAATGGCAAAGTTTCTCAAACATTATTTGAGATGAGGCGTTCAGTAAACAAACCGAAACCAGATCACGCAAATCTTGCAATAACAACATAGGCCCCGGATGACGTACTTCGAAGTACCCCAAGGTACATTAACTCCTACATAACATTTGTTGCAGATATATTCATTACATAGATTGGTTTTTTAGCCTTGTTCTGTTATGCTGTAAAGCTGTTTTTTAGTGCTTTAGCAACGTAAAAATATTTACCATGCTAATAAAGCCGTCACACCACTACTACTACTAAGTTTATCAATAAACCACTACTACTACTACTAAGTTTATCAATATCTATTACTACTACTAAGTAGTAGTAGTAGATATTGATAAACATTTGAACTGCATCAATTATTCTGCAAGTATACTCCTATTATTACTAAAATTATTATTATTACTTTAAAAAATTAAAGTCCTTTCCTCAGTGTCCACAACCAAATAGTAATGACTTTATAACTGAAATTTTTTTATGTCA
>JANVCF010153968.1:0-11388 GCA_025388745.1 Hydrozoanthus gracilis
CCCCCCCCCCCCTAGACCAAGGTTGAAATTTCATACACAAAAAAATTCCAGCTAAATTTGGTAACCAAAAACAATTTTGGCATGATTTACAGACCCCTAAAGAATTCCATGCCCCTCTTCCCCTTCAGGCCCAAAAAACCTATATTTTCTGGGCTCATCTGCAAAGTGTCTGCTACAAGATTCACTGAATTCAAACTATTGGAAATGCTAACAATAGTTTCCTGATTAAACAAATATGCTGGACTGTTTTTCTCAACTGCTCTTCTTTAAGATACAAACCTTCAGACAAGTAACTCCAAAACCTTAAACCTTTTAAAGCACTTAAGTCAGGACCAGCTTGTTAATATTACTTTTCTACTTATTTCCTTTATTAGTATAAGCTGACTGGATACAAAACAAAAAACAGCTTGATCGCTTAAAAACTGTACATACCATGGCCTAAAGCTGAATTTTTGAATGCTTAACAAGAAATCTTGGTAAGTCAGCCAGGTTAATTCACTTAATCTTGTTTAGGCTAAAAGATTCTGCTAGAAACTAAAGATGAGAAGCAAGTTCAACAAGTTATTCCTGATTCAAGAACCTGCAGGTGAAACTTGTAGGCATTTTTTTTCTCTTATCATAATAAACTTTAGTTAATTTGTGCCATTGAAGTCTAAAATCATGCTTTTAAAGAAAACATTAAAAAAAAAAAAACGTTTTCGGGGACACTCTCCTTCCACAGTTAACTTGTGCCTGAATGGCACAAACTAAATTTATTATGAAATCTTCTATGGCCTACAAAAAGAAATTTTAAGACTTGCAGAACATTTGACACTTTTTTCTTAGCTTAATGGTATTTAACTTTTCTGACCTATTAAATTTCATTAGAATGTAAAAAAAAATATAAGTTTACCTTTGTTTGGTATTATTATCGATCTTTTACAGCTGAGAGTGACATGTCTATTCATAAAGCTGTGGATTATCAAAATTACTGTGTGTCATATAGGGCTCAGTTCTCTTAAATTAGCAGTACAAAGACTTTACCTCGCAGAATTAACAGAAGATCTTTATATATTTTACACACTAACTGAAAACAACTTGACTGTGGCATCAATACTTTAGTAACAACTTGGTACCTGCAAAGACCTTGATGAAGTTGAAATTAAATTCCTGTTGTCCCGAATATACCCAACTTGATGAAAAAACTAGTCTTTAATGGAGAATTTTGAAAAATGATGAAAATCTGAGCACACTCACAAATGAACAACTATTTAATATTTACTAAAGGATTTATGAAATGATTCTATTCAAGATTAAATTATTCTTCGAGATGTAAATTGGTTTAGCTGCAATTTAAATAAACTAACCAATGACCAAACAAGACTGTGTGGCACTGAGCCACACTGGAATACAACTTTATCCCCCAACCTTTGTCCCTCAGAAATGTATGCTTTTTAGATTTAATTGCAACCCATGCTGTCAACAACCTTTCCATGCACTATTCACAAGTTTTGACAAATAAGTTTTGAATCTGTCAGTCAAAGTTTATCTGTTGAGTTATTGCCCTTCAAAAACAGTCAATTATAACACCTTTCATGCTGTACACAATTTCAAGAAAACATTGTACGACATATGACTCAACTAAAAATCAAAATATTAAACTTCTGACGTTTTTGAATATTAGCCCTTTGAAAGATCACACCTATACTTTGCATAAATTATGTTGTTCAACCAAAATGGCTCCTAGAAAGTGAAACTTTCTTCAATTTCAGTTGACTGGATATTGGGTTGGAACTTGGGTCAGCAGGCTGATATATTTGGTAAGGCTGCCAGCTCAGGCATTCAAAAGAACCCACAATATTTGCGTATTCAGTATTTCATTCTTGACAAAAACCTTCAGGATGTAAATACTATATTGTTTAAAGATCAGAGCAGAAAGTTAATTAGATGTTCTTCAGTATTACATTCATTGGTCACATTTCTAAATTCCAAAATTACTTAAGTGCACAAATATGAGAGTGCCAACTACATAGGACTGCATTAAACTGACAAAAACACAGCTTCCCTTTATAAAAAAAACTATCAATATAGGTCGTACTGGCCTGCACATGCAAAAAACTTGCCATGCTTTTGAACTTCAACAGAAACATAACACATATATTTAATAACCTTGCCCAGTTAACTTGTGTTAAAAAGATTGTGTCTAAATTTGAATGTAGTATTGAAAAGAACTGCATACCCAACTCCTTCTTATATTTGGGGCATCTAAGACATATTTGAGCACTAATAATGACATAACATTAAATATAGCAACAATGGCGTTATAATGAATCGATTTTAATCCACTCAAAGATAATAATAGCTCTTTGCAAAAAGAGTTCCCTTTGTTCTAATGAATACAAGTGTCAAATCACGTACACTAGGACCAAAACAATATACAAGTTAATTACTGACACATGCTTTGGATAGGCAGTATATACAAGGCAGTAACAATAGTTATAGTCAAACTATAGAAGTGTCAATAGCTTTGATTAGAAACAGAATACAATTCCATTTTCGTCCTATATTAAACCTATTTCAATGTTTTTCATTATGAGCCACAATCTTAAACAAATCTACCAAGAACCTACAAATATTTGGAGAAAAATGATTAATATATATGTTATTTATAATATTATATATCAATCAAGGGATGGGCACTACATACTTGATTAAACCAAGTCCAACAAAAAACATTGTTTTAGTTTTATAAATCAGCACAAAGTTGATGACTGCTGAAACAACTTGTGTGATATTGAAACACACTATCTGTGCAAAGCTATAGGCTACCACGTTACACAAGAACTTTCAAACATGAAAAAATGACAAACATTTGAGCTTTCTAATTTCTAAAACTGAATCAGTACATTTTCACATTATACTACTTTCTCGCTTTTGAGGCCCTCTCAAAGAACTTGTTTTAAGAGCTTTGCAACAGAAAAACTTAAAACAATATCATGTTCCACATATTGCAACAACCATTTATAGAAATAAAAATTGTAAATCAAAAGTTACCAATATGACAAACTCTTGACTAAAAACAAATATGAATGCTGCCTATGTATAATCCACATATTCAAATTGCTAAAACCTGACTGAAAACTGTATTTGATACCCAACATCTGATTATCAACGTTCTTTAACCTCTTGAGGTCTCTAACACTCTATTGGTTTTGGTGCAGTTTGGCATTATGTATGGATATACAAGAGATTAACAGAAAAACATCAGTTAAACTGAATTTAGATATTTCCCATTAACTAAAATGGTCACTTAAAACAGATAATTTTTGTAGAGCAGTACATTTACAAAGATTAAAGGAAGCCTATCACATTTTACTAGTCTCTAATGTAGAGTTCTTGCGATAAACTGTATTGGTAAGGGGACATTATTTTTGCTAATCTTTCCAGCAGATGGTAAACTTTATACACAGTTCGAAGTTAAGCTGAAATGTTAACTTGCAAAACTATACACTAGACTTCCTTCTCTTTTTTCACAGGGAAATCAGCTGCAGTTCCGAGTATTGTGGCAATTTCTCCCTGCATGAAAGCCCATGGTAGGTTGCTTCCCTGAAGAGGGCATCTTTCTCCACTGGGGCAGAACACTTCGGAGCCAGCTCCCTGTGCTTTGATGCTCTCTCTCGAGCAAGGGAAGCAAAACTTGTGGTTTCCAACAGATGGACACTGGACAAAGTGAGTATCTTCCAGTCTGTCATGGCAAATGCTGCAGGTCAAAATACTCTGGCTCTTTTCTTTATCTCCCTCGCCATGCTGGCCATCTGGTGTCTTTGAACGTGGTGATGGCCTTGGTGAGTTTCGCTGTCTTGGAGAAATTCTTTCAGAATTTGGACCATTACCTTGCCTTCCTTCTTCCCTTGATCCTGGCCCTTCAAACCGACCAGTAACATTCATCAAGGAGTTTATTGGTGACTTGGGCGGTGCACGACTGTATGGTGGTTCGGCCACCTGTAGTGCTGCTGGGCTAGCCTTTGATATTGGGGTTGATACCATGGGCGAAATGGGTGCAGTTGGGATGGGTCCCCCAGGGGTCAGGGCAACTGGGTTCCCCGTGGAATTGATTGTCATTTTCACTGATTCTGCTTGGTTCTGTAGCCATTGCTGATGTTTATGCTGGTCCTCACGCAGATTTCTCATCATAGGATGCCCAGCCCTTTTACTTGCTGCAATTTCAAATTCTTCCAGATCAATCCCTCTAGGTCTCTTGCGGCCGAAAGGCTGATGCCCAGATCGGCTATTCATAAAATTTAGGTTAACATAGGGCAAGATCGGATATGCTGGATCAAGAAACGGAGTCGGCAACTGTTCGTGATTCACTGGTTCCTTGAAATACCTCACAGGGTCTGGCAGCAGCTCGCTTAACTGTTTCCATTCACTCCTTTCGTGGTTCTTTTCGTATTCAAGGTACTTATACCCAGATGAAAGTCCCTTGCCCATGTCTTTGACCGTTTCGCTGTACATCTGTTTAGCCACATTCACGGCATTTTGAAAAACGATTCCCGAACCCCGCGGGTATTCAAAGAAAACTTTTAGTTCGTACTCCATACCCAGTTTGTTGCTCATATCGAAGGCAAAGATTCGGCCTACTAAACTATGCTCTTTCTTAAAACGAATGTCGAATGGAGTGGCAGTGTTTAATCGTAAAAGTGTGTCGCGAACAAGTTCAGGTCTTGGAAATGCTTCTGTCGGAAAACTCGAAAGCCCATTCGGGGTCAAAGGAGGATGACCGGCCCGCAAAATCGCATTTCCGTTGATAATGGCGTTTCGTGGATCGTCTAAAGCGAAATTCGAGCCTCTACGCTCTTGCAATTCACGAACTGGCACATTTCCTTGTCCCTGAGGCCCACGATGGCCCTTTGGCATACCATTCGGATCGGGCGAAGTGCTTTTCGAATAAATATGTTGCGCGTTTTCCGACATATCTTGAACTCCTAATCGCACGGGGTTTTGAAATCTTGTTGCTGTTCTCCGCTGTTCTGCAAAAGTCGTTGTAGAATTCCCATTTCCCACCGTAGAATAGGGCGGCGGGCTCGGTGTTGAAGACATTGAAGACCCGGCTGAGTTCAACCTTTCCGCTTTCGCTCCTCTAGGGCGAGTAGAATTAGTGTTTGCTTCCCAAGTTTGCCTTAGATACCTCGAGTACTGAATAACATCTTCGATACGATCCGCACCTTCATAGTTGCAACAACCTCGGCACACAGGTTCGGTAAAATCATTTAAAATAGCCCATGGAGAATGTGGCAGATCGCACAGAAAACAATGTTGTCTTTGAAAACGTGCCGCCATGTTGGTCAAACTTACAAAATCGACGCTGCCAGTTCCAAACAAACCTTGAGAATAACTCTGAAGAAAATTTCCTCTTCACAAGTTCTAAAATGCTCAAGCCTTTAAACTCGTGCTCTCATTCTGTTTCCTTGAAAAAAAATATCTGCAAAGATGCCTCTGTTCCTTCGATTACGTTATCTCTTCCAGACAAGTTTTCGTCGATTATTCATAAGCGTGCGTGATTTTCAGAAACTTTGAACGAAATTTCTTGCCAATAAAAATGCAGGAATATTCTGCGTTGCCAGCACAAGACTCCGCGATCGACTACAACAAAATTCTGTATGACGCGAAACTCGATCTAAACGCCCTCAAGGACCAAACTCAATCTAAATTTAGCGAGGATTGAAAATTATCATATCCCTTGGCTGCGCGTCGTACTAAGACACGGGTCATCTAACGTCAAAACAATCATAGAAATCACTCACACTTCCTGTGACGTCATCACGCCAAACAGAACACCACAATCAATGACCATATTTCATAACACCCTCTAAGGCTATCAGGTTTTGTGCCATATTGATTTCAAGCATTGAAACTGTAAACTGTAATTAAAGTTGTTGGCGGAACCAAGTCCAAATTCTCGAATCTTCCTCAAAAAGCACGAAAGAACAAGTCGGCCTGACACACTTCAGCGCTTTCAGAAGGAACACAGATCATTTTGTGATGTCATCCTTTAAAAGCTGTCACAGTCTTCAAACAAATCATGAATATTTATTTGCATATCGGCTGATAACTTCATTTAATCACTTCCTCTGCTTTAAAATTTTTCAAGGCGCCGTAGCAACGCCCCACTAGCCATACTAGGAGATACGTCAAAAACAGTTTTGATCGTCATTTCGCAATACCTTGCTATCCGGAGAAAAAATTAAATGAATAGGCCGATATTTGAGCGAATCTACAGCTTAGCGCGAAGAATGAAGAGAACGCTTCGGTTCCTGAGGAAACAAAGCATTGTTGTTTTCGCGACGCTTAAAGGAATATTTAATTTTGCAGTGACAATAATGTGTGGCATTCGCTGTCTACGTGATGTCATAGTGCTTTCGTGCAGAATATGCGGAAACTTGATCCGCGCTGATTCCCTTCTTACTGTTGAAATACTGTTTATTAATTAAGGTAGACATTTCTGAGAATCTCATAAATGATCTCTGTTCGCAAATTAAAGTTTTTATGACGACTAAACAGCAGGAAAACAAAATAAATCTAAAGCTGTTTTTTAAAGACAAGAATAGAAATATTTGTTGATAAATATATATAACTGGAAAGGAAAGAGGAACCCGGTTAGATGAAACCACAGTGGAAAACTTTACAAACCTACAGATGTACGTATGAACTGAAACAAAAGAAACAATGCGAACTGACTCGAACCCCATAAAAATCCCAAGTGCCATGAGCGAAGCTATTCGATTGCACACTGTTGGTACGACTGTTTACGTCGTTTGGCCACCGTACATGCCTCCCAAGCATGGCAGCTGTGTCATGAACTGCTGGGTACAGCAAATTTTTCTTACCAAAACATATTGTAAAGGTCGCTACAAAACAGGCGGACCGACCCACGAAAGCGGAAATACAAATTATGTCCGTTTTGGTTTCTAAACCAATCATGCAAATCAGAATTGTGATTGTCTTGGCGTAGAACTGTTGCGGGGTCAAGCTGTATCATGTTCTTGACTGATTTCGGTTCTGTCGGTGCATGCCACACCGGAATAATAAAAGAAGTTGTGTAACATATGAGCGCACAACTGGAACCATATACGCCATTGTTTACTGGCACCGAGCCATAGCACTCATGACAACCCAATCTGTTTGTAACATCAAACAAGGGTACATGTTTCATCTCGCAAAACCACACTTTCTCATTTGCCAAAGTTTAATGATTTAAGGAAACGATGGAGGACAAAGCGCAAGTTCATACTTGGCGTGAAGTGAGGCCACAAAGGATAAGACGTGGTGCTGGTGAAACGTGAAAATAAACTTGCCAAGGGTCAATTTATAAAACTGCTGACAAACACTTAACAAAAGGCGGCGTAAATCTTGTGGGCCCTAAGCCCACGCATCGCCCTCTAGAACATTTATATAAATAACTTTGATGCAGTTACACTGCGCTAACTGTTACCCCGAGTGCTTAATTTCAATTTCTTTTAAAAAGGCCTTTTGCAAAAAGATATTAATATATATTTTTGCTGTAGTTGTACTCAAAGCGGTCATAACAAAAGGCGTGGCATAGTAAGTTGGCCGCGCTGGGTCGGTCATACACTGATATAGATTGAATAACTTTACCCCTTATGTGTGATGATTTGATTAGCAAAACTTTGAGTATTAAAACAAATAAAATAACCCCTTCACCTTTTTAAAGGTAACTTTGACATATTACATGAAAATTCGGGTAAAACTAAAATTCAAATCCAAATGTTGATTGACATGAACAAAGACCCGGTCACCGCAATTTCAGCACAAGTACCAAAATAATGACTTTTAATACTATAACTTACTTGACTGCCATATAATAAACTGAAAGTTAAGTAATGTTGAGTAAAACAACTCAATGAAGCTTATGGGCGTCGACAAAACTTTAAACGCCACTGAAATCTACGGCAACGTAATTGTTTCATCACTATCACAGTTAAAATAATCATCATCAATAAAACTTCTACCGGACTGTTTCTTATTTTGTGCCAAATAGCAAAATAAAAACTACTTTTAAGTTGATGCGCGATTAAGTTGGATTCCAAACGTAACCATATTGTCATGTCACTATTTGAGTGTGCGCCGTCATTGCGAACAAGTAATGAATGAACTGAGAAGGAATTTCCTTCCTCCCAGAGTGAGCACTTTGGTATGTCACGTTTAGATTGTTCAATTCCCGGAATGCTGCATACTGGTCGGAGTGGCGCGTCATCGATCAACATACTATCACTATGTAAAACAAGGATGTCATTATAATTAAAGAATCAGGTTTTGAATTCTAAATTCTAAATTTAAGACGCTTAACACACAATTAGCTTATTCTACACCTACGATTCTCTTTCCCAAGAGTCATACACTGTTTTTATGACTGCCATTACGCAAGTAACAATAAAAGTCAAATGAGGACAGGCAACTCTATTTATTGTTCTCTCGATATTGGACTTGCAACTAAGTTCGTTTTTAACATAAGAACGGTTAGTTAACAAAAGCTATTGAATGATTCTCGTAGTTAAACCTGTATAAAAATGTAAATCATAATACAACGACAACTTTTGAGAGAGAAGCACACAAGGTGACAGTTGACCTGTGTTTATAAATGACTCCAAGCTATCCATTTAATAATTCAACCTTGCATTTCCTGTAGTTTAAATCAAATTCTACAGAATCGTAAAACGCTCCAGCAACCGAAAGGAACTAGGGGCTTACATAGCCCTTCACCAATATCAACTGACGTTAGGAGTCGGCAGTGACTTTCAAGTCGATTCTAATTATAAAAACAACTTCCTTCCTAGACAGCACTTTTATCCAGAATAAATAATATTGTTTTCAAAAGAAAATGCCTTTGTTTCCGTGAATCAACACGTGACAAGAATGAAATTCCGTTTCGCTCCTGGCATTCTTAAAAAGCGAAAAAGGGTTTACTTTAAAAATTCAAGTCTAGAAGAACCACGCAGTGACGTATGTTGTGATAAATTCCTTTTACTCACTCTTTGTGTTCTCCTTCTTATCCATAAATTCCGTTCCTAATAAAGAAAATACCGATACAAAGGAATTTCAAGTAGCCACATCGCGTTATCAGTTCTCTAATCGTTATGCGCAAATATCCCAGTCTTTTGGCAGGGTTACTACTGGTTTAAGGGCGAAATGAGTATACACTATTGTTGTTTTTGGAAGAAATAAGTCATTCGTACAGATAAAGACCGAGGGCTCAAAATAATATATTTGACCAAACTGAATCAAGGAAATACTCAAAAAACTGACTTAAGGAAATCAAAAAATGCAGTTGAAGGTATACGAATATTCGTCACTTAAAGATTTTGACCGATAAAAAAATTTAATACCCTAGGTTGACGGTTTAAAAATGTGTGACGTATATCTAGAGTTGGCTGACCTACAGCTAGAGAAATTTGCGAGGTAAAAAAATATTTGAATATTGGCAGCAACAGCTCGAAACCAACGGAAACTAAAACATTTTGACCTTTAACTTCGCACAAGTTACCCGGTGGCTGTCTGGTACTTTAAGTAAACAGAGATCTCTGACTATATCGGTAGAAAGGAAATCTGGTTAAAAAATATCTTTCCCCTTCCAAGAATCACTGCAGAAGTCGTGCACTCGTTTCTATCTAAAGACAATAATTGTCTAAAAACTTCGAGAATATTCTTCAAGCTCTAGTAAGATTTGTTCAAGTGCCTTCCGGTTGGTATAAATGGATGAAAGTAATCTTTCACTGAGATTACGTGTACTTGCCGTACATGATCAAATCCTTTTACCCTAAGTCCGGTTTTATACAGATTAACTTTATAAGTGTTTCAGAGTTCACCGAATTGTCTCAAGAGAAAAAATAAACTTAGCAAATGTACAGATTCTATACAAGCTCTATCAGACTTTAAGTTTATCCAGTCTTTTAATTTGATCATCGCTAAAGAATAATTCTTTGGTGTTTTACTAGCTCAAAATTAAACCGAATCTAGGATGGAGAACAGATCATTCTCGCAAAGAATTTTGAACTTGGACAATCATCAAAACTGACAGCAAAATCAATTTCTGTTTAGTTTAAACAGTGTCGACAGCTGCGACAATTGTTGAGTTTACATTTATACACAAAACCACGATGAAATTGTTTTCTATGCAAATACATCGTTGCTGAAACAATGGTAAAGCAAGATTTTTAACTACTTCTTTGGCGAAATTCGTTTTTCAAAATTGTTAAAACAATCATTTCTCACCACAAACGCAATTTAAAACCTGCCGATCTTTTTCAACAAATAACTATACAAAATTGCGAGCGATTATTCCAGAACCGCTTGTTTCATGTCAATACCAAAATCTGCACTGTGACAAGTTTCCGCATATTGGATAAAGAAAATGTCATATTTCATATGCAGCTGTCAGTAAAAACAAAAAATCTATCTCACCAGTGAAAATATATTCTCGAAAGTTCCAAAACACGCAACGGTGCACAAACTATTTCTGTATTAAATATTTATTTGACGAGCTCCAGTATGATCTTTCAATCGCATGAAAATTTGTTTTTCGTTAAACAGAACGAAATCCTGTGGCTGTGGCGAACACTAAATGTTCTTTAATAGATGTGGTTAATAAGTAAGTCCAAAAACGCATTTGGAAGTGCTCTTCGCCCCTGCTCACGGCACCCGACGACACAACTATAACATTTCATGTTTGTAATCAAACCATTTCGGTTTTGCTGTCAACAGAGCAGCTAGTAACAACGACAAATTGCTTTCTGTACTCAAACAAACGAATACGATCGATACCCTACGTCATCACTCGAATGAGAAAAATTTGGGGAAAACAGATGCTTACATGTTTTGAACAAAATTGTAGCAATTTAGTAAGGTTATTTTGTGATTATTAAGAAACTTGTCTTGTCAATTTTCCTTGGGAGAAATGCGGTCACTTTTCGATGTCAGATCAAAACACTTAAACTGTAGGTTTTTCACTTCGAGACCTTTGAACTCGCATGTTTTTATCTAACATAAAAAACCTTCCTATATGTAAACAAATCAAATTTTGCCTTCTACAAAATATTATTAAAAACTTGTCTTGTCAATTTTCCTTGGGAGAAATGCGCTCACTTTTGGTCGATGCTAGATTAAAACACTTATTAAACTGTAGGTTTTTTACTTCGAGACCTTTGCACTCGCATGTTTTTGTCTACTAATATAAAAAACCTTCCTAAATGTAAACAAATCAAATTTTGCCTTCTACAAACGACCTCTGTGTTTGGAAAATTATTCTTTTTCAGCCTATTACGCTGTTCTTTAAATTATAGGTGAACTTTTTCTTTTAAAAGACATCACTTTGTTCCGGTTCTGGGGGGGGGG
>JANVCF010154079.1:0-11388 GCA_025388745.1 Hydrozoanthus gracilis
TATATATTCTAGTAACCTAATGTGAAGTCCAGTATGGTATATATTCCAGTAAACTAATGGGAAGTCCAGTATGGTATTTATTTCAGTAAACTAATGGGAAATCCAGTATAGTTTGTGTTCCAGTTAATGATTGGTGAATCTTCTCTGCTGTTTTTGTTCCATTTATGGTAAAACAACGACTATCTGGTCGTTACCTGCAGTGTTGACCAAATCTGCAAACGCCAGCCACCGAACCAGTACGAAGTAGACCTAAAAAAAGAAACAAACGATTTTTGTTGACACTTTTTCTCGAGTTTTCTCTTTATTATGTATAAATAGACTTAAAGCTACAAAGAAGAAAACCTTAAAGCTCAAAAAGTATCATGGTTTTTCACTTCCCCTCAAACCACTATTAATAAATAAATTAGTTAACCAACCAAAAATCGCCATTTTGTGAGGTGGATGGGTTCAGAAACCCAACGAAGCACGAGTTGCACATTTGGAACACAATTGCAAAGTATTTCTTAAACTGCATTATTATAAACCAAGCAATAGCGTGTGAGAAAGATATCTCTTCTAAGATGGCTTTGCTACTTGAACAAATTTAGTTATCCAACAATGCAGAATTAAACGAAAGGCTGACTCTGTGAATTCGAAGTTTAAATACGAGTACGCAACGCTGACGACGACGGCAGAAAACAATAGTGAATACAATAGCTGCACGTTGGAATGCACCGTGCGCGCCACCTGTACGTCTTCGACTTGAAAATTACAACATGAAAAGCTGGATTTAGAAGTTTTTACGACTACGAGAACGACCAACTGAAAATTTTGTTATTCCTCTTCTACTTTTGAAAAAGACTTTCATCCTTTTCTGTTCACAAAGCCGTAACTTAGCCAAAAAGAAAGCAAACCTGAGCCATATAAGCGGTCAAAAGCGGCAGGCAAGAAGTGTGTATTTTGTAAGCTGTCGTCGTCTTCAATCTCAAATCTAATTTGGGTACTTTTAACTAACGCGCTCCTTGTTATTCCAAGAAAATTTGAAATTTTTGTAGAGGGTTGACTTTAGTATCGCCTTTTCTTCTAAAATATCTTGTTCTTCAGTATGTTTGCTTGTATGAATCTGCAAGCCATGGCAAAACGAACGAGAAGCAAAGCGCTCGTTTCGATCGATAACAAATCAACAAAGAACAAGCAAAACTCATTATAATCAGTTGTTGCAAAAGTGAGAAAGTCTAACGAGCACGTTTCGGATAGCCGTAACATTGTAAGACAACGAATGTGTAGCCAAGCTAATTAGGTGGAAAGGTGTCATACTTGAATTCCAGCGTATTTCTCTAAATAATTACCACTAATAGCAAACTTTATTTCTTAATTATATTTGTTGGAGAAGTTTTTTAACCGTAAGAAAAAAGAGAACCGTAGTGTAAATTAAGGGCCAAAACAGAAAAGCGTTGTTTTGTTTCCGCAGTTGTCTGATGTTTAACGGACAGCATCAAATATTTTGGTGTGGAGCAATAGCAGAAAAATTTTAAACACACTGAGAAATACCGGAAAATATCCTTATTTGCATGCTAATAATCAGTGAACATTAACAATCTTTGTAATGATAAAAAATCTTTAAGGATTAGACCGGTGCGATGAAATTTTTTGAAAGACTGATTTAAGTTTCGACGCCGCTGGGAACATAAAACAGGTCGAGTTTTTCACAGCTTGACAACTTCTGAAACAAACGCAGCTAAATTAAAACTGAAAAAACAAATGTTTTGACACTAACACTCCTTTTGTATCTCTTGACAGCTGTAAACACATTCAGGAATGTCTTGTTTCTATGTTCGCAACACATAGAAACGGATTTGTTTTCATTTTCTAAGATTTATGGCTGTTTTGTTAAACAATGTGCTGGAACCGATTTTTAAAACTTAACAAAACCACAGGCTCAGTCACAAAAGATGCAGATTTTCTTCGCCTATACTGTTTCAGAGTGTTTTTGAAATGTATAATTTCGTAAATGAACTTTGGTTTAACATTAGCATACCACACAAACTTGCAATCAACTTTAGTACCCTTTCAGTCACTCTAGAACTCAGCAAAACTTTTTGTACTTCAAAAAGAAAAGACAAATTTTCCAAAATTAAGGGCACAAAGTTTAATTCCACACGTTCAATATGTTCAAAGTGCCTGTGTATACATAAAAACAAATACGGAACCCAAATTTCGACGTCATTAACGGTTGCAAAAACGTACTGGATTGATATAGGGTCGCGAACGGTAAGTACAACTGTCCGGCCTTTTTAGAATCTTTGGAAAGTAAAGAGTCTCTGAGACCGAGACGTTACGAAAAAAAACCCGAGACCGATCGATCGAGGATTAAAATAGAGGCGCTGAACAAATTTCAAGCAAAACAAAGATTTCGAGCTCTGCCGTAAATGCCGAGAACGCGAGCCAATTTGTGAGAAAACTCAAGACTACGTGACAGAGAAAAATAAAAGATACAAATGGAGACATGCCAAAAAGGATTGACGAGATTTCGTGAAATAGCCGTAACTTGAAAGGACCATTATTGCATATCAGTTCACTACGCTGTTAGGTTTTTAAACTGGGTTAAAATCTAATTAGGACAAGTCAAGTATTTGTTAACTGGGACTTGTTTGTGCAGTCCGCATATGTTCTAGGTTTGCCTTGGCTGAAGCAGAAAAAAATATGCTTCTTGTCACTTTTCTAACTTTGAATTCAAATGAAATGCGATCGCCAGTGAAAATGACGCAGGCATGCGTTTTTTAAAACTGTCATTCTCTTGAAACAAGAAGGGAAGTAATTTAGTGTAAAGCAAAGTCAACAGTAAAAAGTTAGGTTTTGTCGAAGCTTTTATGTTAGCTTTCACTCTCCTTCAAGTTTTGGAGCGAAGGTCTTCAGATACAATTCAAAAGTAATGTTTCAAATTAGCGTTTCCTATAAAATCAACGCACTGGTTGAGTTCATTCTCAAAAGGAGCAAAAACACGAGTGCTTTCAAAACTTTACCACACTGTTTGTATTATTACAAATAAAAAATGACGCACCTTGTAGAAATTCATTGAAGAAACACCTTAGATAGGTTCCAGCTAGAATAGAACTGATTGTACAAAAACCTCTCTGGTTTTATGCCATTTTGCCTCGGCTCTTGTACAGCACACGAGACTGCTTTGAACCTAAACTTTTTCTGATGTAGGACGCTTTCTATCTTAGCCCCCTGGAACGTTTTCATGGCAGGTGAACCTAATTACACATATTTCAAATCCTCAGTTCAGATGCTCTGATAGCTGAACGCCAAACGCAGTTAAAACTAGGCCGTGAAAATTTACGGAACCTGGAATACCTTACTCAGTTTTAGAAAAACCTAATTTTAATTCAAAGTCAGGTGTAAGCCCTTTCTATATATAAGATGATGATCAATTTTGTTTTGAAAATCACAAATAAAGAGATAATTAGCTGATTGTTTATCGACCTGATTAGAAAAAAAGATTACGTTCTTGGGCTCTCGACACTAAAAACCTTTCACTGAAAGTTACACCAAAAAATCCCAGTCAGTTCATGCCAATCTCCCCGATGCTCAGTACAAAGCAAACTAACAAATGCTTTAGATTCTTTTCATGGTTATACGATTAATCAATAATTGTAAATATATTGATAGTTTTAAGTGTGGTTGCAACTAACTTTGCGAATAAACAAACCGAAGTTTTCGGCCAAGGTCGTGGAAAACCCAAACTTGGTTCTCATTCAGGCAACTGCCGTTGGACGGGGGACCGAGAAAATGAGTGCAACCCCCTCCCTTCCCTCCCCATTGGTAACTTTCAATAGGGATGGATTTGTATGCGTTAGGCTTAAAAAAAGTTATCTCGTGCATGTTCCGAGACGAAAAAGGGTGTTCAGCTCGTATCTATATATCCATTCGATAGCTTTGTCCGAAGGCTGATAAAGTGGAACTGTTGATCTTGACATTCTAATTCATGGTTTCAGCTTCCTCAAAGTCCCCATTCCCCGTCACGCAACTAGCAATAGTTTTTCATTTATTCAACAGAAAGATTTCTTTTTTTAACCACTTGCGCACGAACTCGAAATATTATCCTGTCGTAGGATTCTTGAGAGATTTCCTTTTATCTTTAGCAATTTGTTTTGATCAATGTTCACATTGTCATTTGTTGTATTTCATATGATTTTATTTATGGGAGTTAAGACTAATACACTGGACGGGGCCGAAAACTTGTAAAGCTTTAGTTTGAGCTCCTCTCTTCTCTGATTCCAAAACTGTCATTAGCCAAAGACAGAAACTCAAACATGACACGAAGTTCGGTTACCAAACACGTTTAATAGCAACCAGAAACTTTGTGTTCCTCTGGCGTTTTAACAAGTACTTTTCAAAGACTTAAAAGATATAACCATTGGCAAAATGTATTTTCAATACAGGGCGCCTTGTTTTTTAGCTTCACCATCTTTACATTGGGACGGGGAGGAGGGGGGGGGGGGTCTCATTAGAGAGCGGGGCTTGTTTCAAACTTGAAGCTCAAGATTAGAGCTTTAAATACAGTAAGTAACAAAACATTGTTGCTGAATACTTTTATTTGTCTAAGTCTCTTTAAAATTGTGAGAGATTTATGTAAATTACAGAAGAGCGGGAGATCATGTGAATGATGATTCTCCTGCAAAATTCGGGAGAATTGGCATCTCTACAGCTGCCATTTATTCCGCTTCTGGTCCAATGGAAGTAAAACTGATCAATCTTAATGCTCAGTAAAGCTGACCTTTGGACATATCCGATCCATCACTTTCCTTTTTTCATTTTTGTTATATGTAAATTATTACTGCTCAATTAGCTTCTTCTAATTTTTATTTTTAGGTTTTTGAACTTGCTGCTCAGTGTCCTGTTAGTTTGGCCTTTCAACCTATTGGGTCTTGAGTTGAAAGTCAATGACTTTGGTTTCCTGAAAGTTGAAGGCCTTCATGTTGGGTTGAAAAAGAATAAAAACCTATTTTTGGTAAGCAGTCAAAATTTAATGTTATAAGGGTGTTTATATTACTACTTATTATTATTATTATTTAGAGGATCTGAGAGACTTGGCTTAATTTTAATGATTACTTCCAATTTATTTAAGTTGGCACTTAAAACGATATTAATTAGAGAATACATGAACAGCAGTGCTTGAGATTTTGTTCCCAAATGTTCTAGCCCCATTATATAGCTGCTCCATGATCATTGATATTCCTAACAGGCATAGCAAACAAAATAATCAGGCAGCCTTAAACAAAATGTTTTTTTAGCATTTTCTAATCCAAGCATAACAGCTTTAAAGTAAATTTATGTAAATGAATTATATAATTCATAAATTTATGTAAATGAATTATATAATTTAGCCAAGGAGGCAGCGTGGCTCACCAAGGAGGCAGCGTGGCTCACCAAGGGGACAGCATGGCTCACCAAGGAGGCAGCGTGGCTCACCAAGGAGGCAGCGTGGCTCACCAAGGAGGCAGCGTGGCTCACCAAGGAGGCAGCGTGGCTCAGTGGTTAGGGTGCTGGATTTGCATGCGGTTGTCCCGAGTTCAAATCCCACTCTGACCACTGACAGGATTTGGCTTTGGTGATCCCAGAGTCAAATCCACCACGCTTGTAAATAGCCAACTGGTCTGCCTCCAACCAGTTGGGATTCTTAACTGTGGTCGTTGTTTGTTAACTATTACACTGAAAAGCCCCATTAGGGGAGTTGTCATTACATAATTATAATTATAATTTATTGACATTAATTTTACTGTTTGATACTGCATTTAATTTTATCTTCATGTTTTAGGATGTAGGGGAGTTGAAAGTGAGAATGGACTGGTCACTCAGGGACTGGAGGTAATTTACAACAGGTCAAATCATCCATGAATCTCCTGTCTTGGCTCATTCTTTCCTTAAAGTACATGCCTTTGACACAATAGTGATATTCTCCCTATTCTTAAAGAATGCCATTAGATTAACACAAATCCGAAGTTTGAGGGAGCTCCACTGAATATTGGCAAAGTTACAGCTACTGTATTTATTTAAAGGTTTTTGCCCTTCATTTATTTTTAGTCCCCTGCAGATTATAGGAACAAGCTGGGGATGGATGATATCAAGCAGTTGGGTTTCAGGGAAATGTAAACGCGTTTATCCCAGAGTATTGGAGTTATTAATTTTTTGCAGCTGATGTTGTTAGGAAAGCCTGTACAGCAATATTTTCCCTTTTGTGCTATTGTCACCGTCAACTCATTGTCTTTAATTAACACGTCATCAATTTCATATAGAAAAGAAAAAAAGTAAAAAAATAGTCCTTTGAGCTGGATTCGAATCACCAATGGATGATGATGTTAGTTCTATAGTCTTCTGATCTATCAACTGGATATGGAAGGGCTATGAATACAAGAAATAATTATTGAATTTGTCTTCGAGCACTTCAATTGTTTTTGTTTCATTAACTACACTAAGTTCATATAGAAAAGAAAAAAAAGTAAATGAAATAGTCCTTTGAACTGGATTTGAATCACCAATGGATAGCGATGTTAGTTCTACAGTCCTCTGATCTACCAAGTTAGCTGAGCTATTGAAGGGCTATGAATAATTATGAGAAATTAATGTCTAGTGACTAAAAGAGAATGATAGCCTTGTGAGGTCAATGCCCTTAATTTATATAAGCTGGCCCAATTTTTCAGGTTGAAGGATTAAGACCTCAATCAGCTTTAGTAGAGAAAATCTTAGCCATTTGAACTAATTTGATTTATTACTTTCATAATTTTGTTTAACTTTGCTGAATGATTGTTTAATTGTTTTCCTCAGAAACTTTGGATTGAAAGTTTATGTGAAGAATATCAAAGCAGACTTTCTGAAGGTTTTCAGGATTGAACTTGAGGTACAGTGCAAGTTGTGTAATTATGATGACAGCTCAAAAATTAATCACACAATGTCAACTTCTAAAAGAAATCTAAAATCCATTGCCAGTACCAGTCAGTGGTATTCTGTTCAGAGAGCAGCGTAGCATTCATGGATAAGTAAGGTCCGTTCTCTATATGTTGAGGGTCCTCATTGTTGTGGAAGGTCATGCAAGAGCTGACAGGAGGTCCTACAAAAGGACCTCAGGCTATCTGGACTAGATCCTAGTGAAGCCTATGACCGGACTGTTTGGAGAGAAAAGACAGCCATGCTGCATCAGACCCACATTTCAGTGGATAGCTGCTGTTCTTTAAAGGATAGTGAGTGTGTGTGTGATAGTAGCCAACAGTAGCCATTAAGCTTGTTCTCCCATTTTGATTTCCTCATCAGTTGTTGTGTTTATTGAGAGTGAGTAAAAGCCTCTTTGGACAGAAACATGGGGGTTTTCTCCCTTTAAATGGTACATACATCACCCTCTCTCCCTCCCAGGAGCATCATTGTCTCTAGATCTCCCTCCCTGGTGCATCCCCTTTCCTCCCTGGTGCATCATCCTCCCTTCCTCCCTAGTGCATCACCCTTCCTTCCTCCCAGGTGCATCATCCTCTCTCCCTCCCTTGTGCATCACCCTTCCTTCCTCCCTCCCAGGTCATTCAACCTTCCTTCCTCCATGGTGTATCATCCTCCCTCCCTCCCTGGTGCATCATTCTCTCTCTCCCAGGTGCTTCATTCTCTCTCCCTCCCTCCCTGGTACATCACCTCCCTGGTGCATTATTCTCTCTCTCCCAGGTGCTTCATTCTCTCTCCCTCCCTCTCAGGTACATCACCCTCCCTCCCTCCCAGGTGCATCACCCTTCCTCCCTGGTGCATCACCCTCCCTTCCTGGTGTATCAACCTCCCTCCCTCCCATGTGCATCACCCTCTCTCCCTGATTCATCAGCCTCCCTGCCTGGTATATCACCCTTCCTCCTTCTCAGGTGCATCAACCTTCCTCCTTCCTTGGTGCATCACCCACCCTCCTTCCTCCCAGATGTGTCATCCTCTCTCACTCCCTGGTGCATCACCCTTTCTCCCCCCTGATACATCACCCTCCTACCCTCCCTCCTGCCATACTTCACCCTCTCCCTCCCTGGTGCATCATCCTCTCTCCCTCCCTGGTGCATCATCCTCTCTCCCTCCCAGGCGCTTCATTCTTTCTCCCTCTATTCCAGGTACAACACCCTCCCTCCCTCCCAGGTACATTACCCTCTCTCCCTGATGCATCAACCTCCCTCCATCCCTGGTGCATCACCCTCCCTCCCTGATGCATCACCCTCCCTCCTTGATGCATCACCCAGCTCTCCTCAGGTACATCACCCTCCCTCTATCCCAGGTGCATCACCCACCCTCCCTGGTGCATCACCCTTCCTCCCTGGTGTATCACCCTCCCTCTCTGGTGCATCAACTTCTCTCCCTCCCAGGTACATTACCCTCTCTCCCTGATGCATCAACCTCCCTCCATCCCTGGTGCATCACCCTCCTTCCCTGATGCATCACCCAGCTCCCTCTCAGGTACATCAACCTCCCTCTATCCCAGGTGCATCACCCACCCTCCCTGGAGCATCACCCACCTTCCCTGGTGCATCACCCTCCCTCCCTGGTGTATCACACTCCCTCCCTGGTGCATGAACCTCCTTCCCTCCCTGGTGTATCACACTCCCTCTCTGGTGCATCAACCTCCCTCCCTGGTCTCTTTCCCTGGTACATTATCCTCCCTCCCAGGTACATCAACCTCCCTCCCTCCCTGGTGCATCACTCTCCCTCCCTCTCTCCCTGGTGGATCACCCTCCTTCCACAAAGTTTGTACTTTTCTGTGACTGATAGAACTTCCTGTTTTGTCCCCAGTAAGTTTTTAATTCAATCTATGTTAAAGATAAAGATTGTTTTGGAACAAAACAATTTTAACATAAAGTTGTTACAAAATAGGGATTACCTCCCCCTTTTGAAATACTACATCAAACTGGGTTGAATTTATTATCATGATAGTCAACTGAACCACATCTCTCTCCCATGAGATGCTCTTTTGATGATAGCTAACTAGATGATTGGTAAATTGGCTGAACAATGGTCTAATCAAATAGTTTCATATTTTGCAACTAGGCCTGTTTGTACAGAAATTATTATTTTTTTTTATTACTTTTGTTATTATGACATTAAAACTCCATAATTTTGATAACCTGGTTGAAAATGTGATTGCTTTAACATGCAACTGAATCATTCCTATGGTTAAAGTACATTGACATTTTTTTGTCACTGACTAGGATGGCTCAAAGTTAGAAGGATACCTTTCTGGTGTGGTTGTATGGAAAATTTTCTCCACAACTTATCCAGCTGATGTGCAGATGGTAAGGTAGATAATTTCTTAGAAAATGATGTGTTAAATGTGATAAAAAATCTACATTAGTTTATGACACTTTGACTCAAGAAGTCACGGAAGAACAGTCCAGATCCCCTTTGAGGTCTGCTACCCGGGACCTACTGTTTAACATCATAATCTGAGAAGACATGAAGGTCTAACCATTTGCAGATGTTAAGGCAGCACCTTCTAAGTTATTTAGACCCTGAGTGAAGTTCCGGCACAGGGAATCAAACCAAGACCTCCCCCACAACCAACTGGTGCCCTTAATTACCAACTGGGCTGACCAGGCAGCAGTTAAAATCAAGCACGACATACATACATAGTATTGATGTAACTGACTTCTTCCATTATTGATTAGTTTCAAGAACTCACTTAAAAACTTACTCAGTTTTCACTTCCAACACCACTTCAGTGTATAAGTGCTTTACTTTGTTTGAAAAAGAGTAAGCCTGTTATTTGTCATTTTCTTTAAAAAGTATTGATCGAATCAATGTTTCAGGAAGGTAAGATTCCAAACCAAAAATCGATTGATGTACTATATCATCATGTCCTAACCCCCTGAATATGTTACCCCAAGAAATGAACTCTTTGTACATTTTGCTATTTTTTATGTTAGATTGTGTTAGCTACTTTTGATTACAAAAATATATTTGCACATTGTACTTATTATTACTGAAAGGACTGTTCCTATTTGATTATTATGTATTTTTGTTAAATTTTAGGTCAACTCAGGGGCACACAGCTCTGTACAACTTGTTCCAGATTTCAGTATCCTAAAAACATCGTTTTATTGGCTTCAAGCAACTGATGTCATCTTGGAGGTGAAGATGGTGGCTGATTCAAAAGAAGAAAATCCTCTCACCCTTAAGGTAAGAATACTTCTGTTTTTAATTGTTTCTCTTAAGAATGGATAGTAAGCAACATTGCATTGGTAGTTGAAAAAGAAATGCTTTCCTAATAGGATATGGGCGAAAATGTTTGTTTATCAGATTTTGTAATGGTATCTAGGGTGTTTTAAACGCAAGTTTATATATTCATGAGAGTTTTCTAAGAGAGTCAGTGTGGTTCAAACCCCCATAGTTGTGCTTAATTTTTTTGGCTGTGTACATTAAAATATATTGACACTATTAGCCAGAACCCAAATCCCACTATGTGTTTGCTGTATATTATTGGGACTTGATCAGAGGAATATGAGGAATTGGTCTATCTCTAGTATAGGTCTTATAAGTTAATTAAATTGCAATAAAAACAAATTTAATTTTAACCCATCTTCTGCTAAGTAATTAAAATTCAAAGTGGTAAGATCTCAACAAAATTGCAAACTTCAGAATTTGTTGAAACAATGGACATATTTTTTTAGAATCTACTTGAAAAGACTAAAGAAAATAAGAGGCCATTTTGTAGGTTTTTAAGCAGTGGTTTTAAAATTAAACATTATTTTTTGACGATTCTGTTCTTGGCACATAACTTCTGTCTTCCTTTACACAAACTGTGGCTTCATTTTCCTTTGGGGTACAGTAAAACTAAAAACCCTCGATTAGTTTTAAAAATATCTTGGTTTTTTAGTCTGCAAGGTTTGATGTGATTCTTGTGCCAATGGAAAGACACTTTGTCCTCATGAGTAATGCTGCAAGCATCACTGCCCACTCTGGACTAAACAAATGTTCTCCATCTGGGGTTAGAACAGAAGATAAGGTACACGTTACGAATTTAGAATTTGAATGTTCTGGCATTAAAGGATAGGTGAAAATAGGAATTAAAGGGTACAAAGGAGGTTCATGATCTTGTTATCCTTGTAATTATTTTAAAAGTGTTAACAAAAAAACATGTACAATAGAAATTAATAGATGAGAGATATACAATAGCAATTGTTTCAGGCAACAGTCCTGGAATCAAAGGACCATTGATTCCAGGACTAGCTCAATGGACCAGTGTTTCTCTCAAAGCCTGTTGGCCCAATGGACCAGTGCATCTCTCCAAGCTTGTTGTCTCAATGAACCAGTGCATCTCTCAAGCCTCTTGGCTCAATGGACCTGTGCTTTCCTCCAAGCTTGTTGTCTCAATGAACCAGTGCATCTCTCAAGCCTCTTGGC
>JANVCF010154301.1:0-11378 GCA_025388745.1 Hydrozoanthus gracilis
CGGGTCGACAATTTTTCTTCCGCGTTCAGCAACCTCGACAGTCACACTAGGTTAGCACTAGATTCCACGGTAGGCCTTAGGCCTTCTTAACGTTGTATAAAGATAGACTGGGACGAGACATTCAATGATGCGAGAATTCATAAACTATTAGAGTTTTAAAGTTTAGCACGATTCGATAACACACAAGTTCTGGATGTTCCACTTTTGTTGGTTTAGTGCTCCAAACATTCTAGGAGTAAAGACCTAAAATCACAAATTAGAAGGAAACAGTTAATAAACAAACCTCCTTTAAGTCCGTGAAATCTACTGATAGAACTGACTAGTTTGATAGAACTGACTAGTTTCTACGGACCTAAAGGTCCAGAAACACGATTCTGAATCAAACTTGATTCTTCGTTTTAGATTTTGAAAAAAAATGAAAATATGCCACAAACAGAAACAGATTTCTGATAGAAATTTTAAAAAAATGTCTTTCAGAGGGCAAGAACTGCAAGAAAAATGTTCTTAGTTGCCACGAATCGCAGGCCTTTCAGTCGCACGACAAAAAATATTTTTCTAGAAAGTCAAAAACGAAGGGGGGAATTGAAGAAACCAATAGCAACAGTTTTTTTTGTTCTTAATTCTTTATGTGAGCATTTACACTAATAGTGTGAAGAGAAGTATCGGTTGTCCCCGCTGGCCTTCTGCTCCTTTTAAATCCGGATGATAATTTTTGTATTTCACGCAGTATACCAATTTGTTTGACATTTAGTCAATAATTTTTCCCACGGCGGCACAGATTTTAGATATATTTCCTCCCAGATTCCCCTGCAGCTCTTTATTTTCCAATATACTTTTCGACCAGAACCACTCTCCTCCTCTTTCCGTACACGCCTTAACTGTATATAACGATGAATTTGCCTGCGCGGCCGTTTTTATAGAGCCTACAAGATCATATGGTGGAAAACTTTCTCAGAGGTTAAACCCACTTCTTAATTGTTTTTGCGCCCGTTTCTACAATTTGAAAAAAGAAATTGAAATTAGCCGCAATTCAAGCACATTAAAATTTAACCGAAACGACAAATCTTTAGTATCAGAGCGTTTTTCACTTTTTACGGGTAGTACAATAAAAATTGTTGAAAATGATGTAAAGAAATTACTTTTGACTTTAAGTCACGCTACTTACGGATCTCAATATGTCTGTTTCTGTCAAAAAATACATCTTTTAAACGCCAATGTTCTAACTGACTTTGCAAAGTATTACTTTCACTACGTTTCACGTTCCGCCGGTTCCGCAGACATATATTTATCCTTTAGCTTTTTCAAAAGCTCTCCACGTCCTCCACGAGATGATTCGTCATGGGCGGTAAAACTAAAAACGGTGAAACAGTATGTGTACTTTCTGACTTTCTATTTACCGAATGCAGAACTTTTTCACGAATTTTTTATTCAGTATTGTTTCATTTGTCTGTGTTGCTTTGAATAGGTTTCAGTAGCAAAAAATTAAGATCATGCAGATTCCCCTTTGCTGAAAATATCTAAGACATCTAAAATTAGGGTAGGCTGTTGTAAAGTGCGACAAAATCGTTAAACTTTGCCGCCTAAAATGACCGTGTGACATTTATAGAAGTAAACATTTTTTCAGTTCTTGCCATTCTCTGATAAAGACAGTTTTCTTCAAATTCTATTAGAAATCAACTTCTGTACGTTATGCGATTTCATTCCTTTCAAAAACCGAGAGGCCTCGGGCCTACCTACCGTAGGTCCTTACCCTGAGGCACATGAAATCAACCTCGTTCCCAGGGCTTTTCCCTATGTTGTGGGTGCCACAACATAGGGAAAAGCCCTGGGAACGAGGTTGACATGAAATGAGACCATTCCGTTTGGTCCTAACTTTTACAACTAGCTCCAAGTTAATGCTGAAACAATGAAAACCTTTTTTTTTGAGCTGCCTACCCCACATTATGGGATAGGTTTATCCGAGGAACCTTTACAGCTTTATTAAAACTGACTTGAACTCGTTTTAATCAACTGAACATATTTTGGTATTCGGCCCTACAGGGAAAACAAAAAGGCAGCCTTGGAAAAAGTCCAGCGAAGAGCAGCACGCTTTGTCACCAGCTGACTAATGGAAGAGAGACGGGATGCGTTACAAAGGCCTTAAAAAATTGAAATGGGAGAGCTTGGAGGAGAGGAGGCCAAAGTAGCAAGACTGACATTACTTCACAGAACACTAAATAATCAAGTGGCAGTGTCAGTTCCTGAGTATGTGAAACCACAATCATGTCTGAAAACCAGGTCCTCCCACCCCAATAAATTTGTCCCTCTGCAACCCCGGTCTGACACCTACAAATTTAGCTTTTGGCCACGTACAATAACAGACTGGAACAATCTACCAAATCGCATAATTGAAATGGTAAACTTTAATAACTTTCGAAATGAAGTAGTCATTTTTGTCCAGTAGTTTGATTAATCTCTTTTTACTTCTGTCGTTTTTATAGACTGCTGAGCATCTTGCCTAATGTCCTTTTGGATTTTGCACGATAAACAAATGTAAGTGTAATCGTATTTTTGTACCATGCACGCATGCTAGCGTGAAAACGGGCTATTTATTCAGGATCTGTGTTTTTATAATGAGAGGAATCTATGATTCGCTCCTAGGTCAACAGGCTATAGGCTATACTGAAGACTGAATTATGTATTTTTAAAAAACATTTTATTTTTGATTGAGTTTATAATTTTTATGAGGGTCCAAATTTTCGAGGTCTGCTTTTCTAGGTCTGAGTTCTCGTGGTCTTACTCTAAGTTTTTGAGACAACCCTCGAACAGAGCGTTCCTTTCCATTTTGAAACGTGTTTTGAACCAGTTGAAGGGCGGCAACTATTTTCTAGAGAGGGACCTGGAAACTAGCCTGTTTCAACCTGTTATGTAATCAAAAGCTTCCCAGCTCGTTCGTTGTTCGCTGCATATTTGACTTTCACTGAGTAATAATATGACGTCTTTCTATAGAGCATCGGTTTGGGGTGTAAAAGGTTTTCGCGAATATACAAAGAATGGATTTCTTGCTGCAGAAAAACACTTTGTTCCCGCTGCTCTTGAGGTGGGTATCACCCAGCGATCGTTTATGATTACTGGAGCAAACAGCGGCATTGGTAAAGAAACAGCTCTCGCCTTGGCGAAGAAAGGCGCAACTGTTCATATGGTTTGCAGGAATGAAACCCGAGGAAACGACGCTAAGGCAGAGATTATTGAAGCCTCTGGAAATCAGAACGTGTTTTTGCATATTCTTGACATGTCTAAACCAAGAAATATTGTCGAATTTGTTAGTGATTTTGCAAAGGATGGCAAAGTTTTACATGCTCTTGTCAACAACTCTGGGTGCATGATCAACACCCGAGAAGTAACAGAGGATGGATTTGAGAAGAATTTTGCCACTAACACGCTTGGCACGTTTATTCTGACAACACAGCTTCTTCCAGTACTGGAGAAAAATGAATCGCCACGCGTCCTTACCGTTTCGTCAGGTAAGCTAGCTATATGGACTTTTCGTCGTGTTTGGTCTCCACAGCTAGATCAGATGCCAACTGAAGAGAGTGTGGGTGGCACTTAATCACGTATGTTCGTATTTTATATACAGTAACTTTTCACCTATTTTGATTGGCTTCATTGAAAAGTAAAGAATAATGTTTGAAAATTGAGTGTTTTGTTCCGTTTCAGTTTATATCAAAACGTGTCTTGGACAATCGTGATCTTTGCATTGGCCAATTATTCGCAAGATGTGTTTGTACTGAAACCCAAAAGTTTAGCTTCAAGTTAGCCTTTTAAGTCTTACCTCCACCATGCATTTCCCATCTTTATACACACGTTTTATGCCAATATATGAATACCAGTGTTTGTAGTATATACATGTATATGTAATTGTTTTATGTTTTATTGTGCAATTCCAAGATCCTTTCATAGATTCTTACAATCTCAAGTTCTCTTCAATGCAGGTGGTATGTTAACAGTAAAACTGGATGTGAAGGATCTACAGTTTGAACACATGAACCCATTTGATGGGACAACTGCCTATGCTCTTAACAAAAGGCAGCAAGTTGTCATGACTGAGAAATGGGCAGAGCAGTATCCAAACATCTTTTTTGCCTCAATGCATCCAGGTTTGTTTTTTGCTGTGTATATTTATATACACCTTAGTCCCAGGGCCTCTCTCCCCTCAGAGAGAGCCTAAGAATGAGGTCGCACAACACAATAGAAAACAATTTTTATTGTCTCATGACTGGTAAAAATTTTCCAGAGCTCTCAAGTTTCAGGTTTTCACAGGGTTGGGTTAAGGGACATGCTCTTGAATCGCTGGAAAACCCATTAATATTTTTAGAACCAGGCACATTAATTTTAATCCGTTTATGGAGGGTACTCAGGAATGCCATATTTTGTATAATGTGATGTTCTGTACCATCTTCAACTCTCAATTGTTTACAAGGCCGAGAAAGTCTTACTAGTAAAATAAATAACTTCTTATCAGAACGCAGTTGTTTTAAGCAATATATGTTTCGTTTTGTCTTAAAAAATACTTTAAAGTCTTAGTTTTAATATTTTTTGGGAAAAATAGAGAGATGGTCTGAGGTTTTAATAGAACTGAAATCATAGAAATAAGCAAGTTTTGAATTAGTACTTGTGATTAAGTCTGAACATAAAGTTAGTACTAAAAGGCAGTGAATCTACAATCATTATTTATTAAATACAGTATTATACTATAACCTATTTAAAATGTGTACATACTGCACAATATTTTGTTGCTCAAGTTTAGTTGGTTAATTTCTGGTTTGACAGGTTGGGCCGACACACCGGCAGTACAAAGTTCTATGCCTGGTTTCCATAGTCGAATGAAAGATCGATTGCGAACTCCAGCGCAGGGGGCTGATACTTTGGTATGGTTGTGTATTGCAAAGGATGTTGGTAAATCGGGCTCTTTCTTTCAGGACAGAAAAGCAGTCGCTACCCATCTCCCAATGGCCTGGACAAAATCATCAGCACAAGAGGAAAGCAAGCTTATGGAACTGCTTTTAGAGATGTCTAAAAAGTTTACAGACTGAAAGACAATTATATAATACTTTATAGGTGTAAGCAAGAGTTATTGCTAGTTAGTGATGAAATTATTTAGAGTAGTATATAGAGGATATTACTTGGGCATGCAGAGATTTGAATTTTATCTTTGAGTGTTTAAAAAATATCTAATGAGTGAGATATTTTAAACTCAAGAAGATAAAATTCAGATCTCCAAGCGGCCAAGCAGTAATTTTTTTATCACATAATTAGTGAGATTCTGCTATGTTTCTCTTAATCATCAAAAAGGAAGATTGACAAGTTGTTTCAACTACAGGAAAAGTTTCATACTAATCACATAATTGTGCATTGTGATTGGCTGTTTTTGATATCATGAAGCATGATTGATATGGGTGGCTGATACATTCTATAATTCACCAATCTACTTTGTAAATATCATAAACTCCCCTAGCTTAAAGCCTAACATTAAGACAAGTATCTTGCAGATGCAAAACTGCTGAAGAAATTTTGTAGAATTTTGTATGTGTGAAATAAGGTTAAGACTCAGACAGTATAGCTGTTTGTGATATCAAGTAATTGAATTGCATGCCACCCAAGCTTAAGAATTATATACAATACTTCAATTTTGTGGTGTCTGAGGATATTATAGGATATGGTAGCCACTATATATACATGCTATCAGGATGTTATATACCATAATTAGTCTATTGATCCCTCCCCTCCCCCAAACAAGAAATGAATAACGTGTTCTGTACTCGGGCATCTTTTACCCTGGCAATCCCCCTCTAGATAGAACGAAGACTTGACACACATATGCATGGTATGCTGAAATTTGAAGTGTTTGCTCAGGGCTTTGATCTTGATTTTCTTGTTTGCAAGTCTTTTGAAGGACACAAGTCACTAATAAGGTATATTAAGTGTAGAGCTCTCTTTCATCATAATTATCATTCTACTTCAAGATGTTCAGATATTTTTTTACTTGTAGAAGTTTTGGTCCAATAAATTTACTGTAAAATTTTCAACAAGTTTTCTGAATGAAATGATAGTAATGAATGCTTATAAAAAAATATATATATATATAGTTTATTTATAGTGCATTCCCACCATAATTTCTCATTCACAGCTTCTATGTCAAAAATTATTTTGAATTTCATGCCGACTGCACTTCTATGCTATGATTACAGCCCCCTCCCCCCCAAGTATCATCATTTTGTTGTTGGCCTGCATTGTACCTTGCCAGTTAAGACAGATTTCAGCTGTGAAGTTTACATAGACGAACCTTGTCAAGGGTCTTTTTCTTGAGAGGTGAAACAAAAAAATCTGTCGAACAACGCCAATCAAAAGCAGTTAAAACTTGATACGAACAAAGACTAAAACCTTTTCAAAATATCTTTACAGTTCACAGCTCAATATCAAACATATTTTTCGCCTTGTTCAAAGCTGAATAGAAATAGCTTATCCTGTTTACCACAGGGTGAAATAAGTTACCCTGAAGCTTGGCAAATCTGTTACCTCATTAAACATAATGTGAGCTGGATTCAATTGGCAAGATGCGAAAGTTGAATAGGGATTATTTTGTACAAATTTCTTTTGCCACACATTCCAATCTAAAGCACTTTGTTTGGCAAGAGCAGGGTTATAATTATGACCGAGGGCGTTGTTTACTGTTTGTTCCACAAAGTATTTAAATTGAAATGCAGCTGTGTTACCCATAATGCAGTATGTTCCCAATGAATGTTAACTTATTTAAAGTGTATATAAATTGAAAAGTGGATCTAAAGGCCTTTCAAAATGAGGAATAGTGGTGAGAATATTTTTTGTCAAAATCTTTCAGGGTTCTTGAGATGTTAACCCTTGTTCTGCTAAAAACGGTTTCTTCAAAAACAAAAAATGTTCTAACTTTAAAACCACTACTTGAAAACCCACAAAGTGACCATTCATTTTCTTTGTCTTTACACATAGATTCTGAAAACATTCATTGCATTAACAAATTCCGAAGTTTGCAATTTTTTTGAGATTTTGCAGCTTTCATTTTCAAAAACTTAGCAGGATAAGGGTCAACATTTAAAGTTAACAACGATGACATCGATCATGAGTGGCTCCTATATACAAACTTGTAGTTTTTAAAAATCTGGTGCCAACCCATAATAACCTCTGGATGTATTTTTATTCCAAAGTTGGGTTGCTCATTTCTCTCAAGGTAATCATCAATATTTGACTTCACTTTAAGGCTTGGAAAAATCATGCTAAGAACTAAATTTTATTTAAATCTCTGCAAAACTGTTGACAGTTTGTATGTGCCATGGTAACACTAAAAATATAGAATGAAATATTATTAACTGTAATTTCAGTAATAAACCAAAGTCAATTACTTTGATTGAATTTATGCAGGAAGTTTGTTGAAAATAATGAACTTTTGCTTCAAGTAGAAAGACAATAAATCAGTACAAGAGATTAATCATACAAAATTTTATTAAAGAATTTATTAATATGAATTTTATTAACAATTTAAGGCTTGCACAAATATGCTTAATTGTTCCCTCATCAACTACTTATGTTAATTTTTCCTGTTCTATGCTTGTAAGGTGTTTAATATCAGCCAAACTTGAACATAAAATTAATAGTATTTATGGTGAAAAGTTTCCTAGGAATCTCATTGTGAGGGGATTACACAACGCATGAATGTCTTTCAAACTTAAAATTACTGACTGACTCTCGTTTGGATTAAATACTAATCAAACACCATTAATTATTAGCATCTTAACTAAAATGACCTGCAATGAGTTGTAAGCAGACACCCAAATTTAATTCGTTTTTGTTTATATAAGTGTTTTATCTGAGTTGAATTAACTTGCCTTAGAATCTATCTGTCAAGACCACCTACTACGTGTTATGCTGTAATGTTTCACTTCGACCAAGAGACAGCTCTGCTGTTAAGTATAATGCAAAAGCCATACATTGGTCAATCTGTACCATCACGAAGAACCAAGCTATGCTACAGCAGACTTCACTTCATTTGACCTCTGTAAGCATGACAATTCTGATACTCCTTATTAGCATCTTTTGACTGTCTTATGTCTATGTACCATTTGTCACTTGAGCCTTGAACCCAACATAAAACTTTCCAGCAACCTTAAATATATCTTTATAATCTCCTCAAATGAATAAGCAAGCCAAGCTAAAAATTCAATGCTTTTCAGGAGACTTTTGTAAAAAAACCTACAAGATGTGTTATTCAAAACAGCAATCCATTTATGCAACTTTTGGGAGGGCACGTGGACAAACTCCACTTCTATACAATTTTCCATGTTCTCATGTCGTAATGTAATCATTTTGTTGGATGACAACTAATGGGTAAACCATAAACTTCTAGAAATTTTCAATTTTTATCAAAAGCACATCAACATTTAACTGCTCATGCTGAGAAGATTATTGGTCGCTGTTTCAACATTTCCACCACTGGCTTCAAGGACAGACTTGATGACCTGTTCATCCATATTTGGAAACATATCTTTCAGGTTTTGGATGTCAGCCTCTGATACTTGAGGCGGCTGACTTGGTACTGGTTGACCTGGTCCATAGCTTCCTGGATACGCAACCTGTGCACCAGGTACTACCGGCTGGGGTACCATAACAACAGGAAATGAGCCACCGACGGCCACAGGCTGACCATAAACCACTGGTTGACCACCATAAACTATCTGCTGTTGTGGGGATTGAGGCACTTTCTGAAATAAAAATAAACATTCACCAAATGATTAATGCCAAGTGGTTGCTGCTGTTTTTCGCATGAAGCCAAACCAAGTATGTTAAAGTCTTGGTTGTTCCTCGCCCCACCCTCAGTGCAGTTTTTTAGTACCTAGTTTTTTGGAAATCCAATCGAGGCTCCCCCAATCACATTATTAGGGGGGCTTTATTTGTTCATCAAACTGTAAATCATTTTATTAGAAACAAAGTGAAGGTTCCACACTTTTAGTACTTGTAGTTTTTAATCCAGTAGCAAGTGTTCATCTTTTAGTAGCATTGGGCACTTATAGCTGTTAAGTTTGAGCCCTGATGGTGAAAAAACTTTGTAACTTACCAAAATTTAAAAATTTCGAGAAAAATAATTATGATAGTTGTGTTAGTGCTCTTCTGTAAAGAATATATATATAGAATAAACAGAAAGAAAAACATGTTGCTGCAAATAGGATTCAAATCCACGTCCCCCAGATTATTAGTCAGGTGTGATGACCACTACACTACATATTTTTGCTCTTCTGTAACTAACAGGTTAAAAATATGCCAACCAAATAAGTATATTTTCTAACCAATGGTTTAATCAATAATTATGAACAATCAATGTACACTCACTGTGTACGCAAACACCAAATTGATCATGCCTTCCTTGTCATCTCCCTGTTTACCACTCAGTGAGTACCAGTCATCAACAGCTTCACCTTCAAACACAATTTCTGGAACAGTTACCAGGCCCCAAGCAATTCGCTCATCAACTGAGAAAGCACGCTAAACCAAGACAGAGCCAAACAATCAATTGAAACCAATACAATGGGAAACTTTTGAACTTAGTGTTGATCATTTACTAATAATTGTTGTTGCACAAAATTAATCCTATCCTGCTACATTTTTTAAGTTTACAATGAAAATTTTTAGAATCTACTTGTAAAGACAAAGAAAAAGAATGGCCACTTGGTAGATTTTCAAGCAATGGTTTCAAATTTGGAACATTTATTACTTTAGTTTAATCGAGCCGTTTTTTGACAGGATATGGGTTAAAATGATATGCACACTTAGTGAAAAAAAATTAAAGGGAAAAGGATTAATTGCTTATAATATAATTATTGAATCCACAAAAAGCAGCATAATGCATGATAACTTAATTGTTATCATATTACTTTTAAACACTTGAACTCATAAGTTTCAGAAATCATGTTTTACAGTCTTGATTACTGGATCTAGTGGTTGTAAATAGTTAAGAATTTAAACAAAAATATATGTTTGGTTTGAAATTACATTATTTTACAAACTAAGGTACTTTTTATTATTAGCCATAAAAAAGTTTCTATAATTTCACTGCTGTAAGGAATCCTGAAAGCTGATTCTTCAACTTGAACCAATGTCTAGTTGTCATTTAAATTAATTCAAAATCAAATTGTTGGCATTTTACTGATTCTCATACAATTTCTATGTAAATAAATGCGAGAATCAAAACCCTTTCAGCCCCAGACAACTGACAGAGTCATGTCTCCTAACTTTCAGACTGATATTTTGCACATAACCAGTTTGCCTGGATCTTGTTTTTCATCTACAGAATTTCTGTTCTGTGATTGGTCAGATCCAATTTTCTAAACAACAAATTTTTGCTTTTGTTTGACACATAGCATGTAAGAGGAAGTTAGATGTTTACCGTGCAGCCAAAATGGTTACGAGAACACTCTCAAATAAAATAGCTAGTCTCTATAATACTGACCTCATCAAATAATTCAACGTAAACAGAATTAATTCCTTGTGGAAGAGGGCTGGAACAATAAGATAATAAAAAAAATTTACTAATAAAAAATATGCAAATAAAAGTTTTGAATCACACTTTATTTGTCTTAGTCTTACTATTTTATCATAAATTTATAGAACTGTTTACTTCAAGAAAAAATCACATTGTGACAATGGAAGAAAACGCATGTTCTTACTTCTAGCTTAAAAACCAAACAGAGGTGGGAGAGAGTTCTTACAAGAAGTGTTTGGTTAGATGATAGGTCTAACCAGGGAGGTTAGGTGGGTGAGAGAAATTTCTAGAAGACCAAGCAGTGTAGGGTTTGATGAGAGGTCTAACCAGGGGGGGGGGGTAGAGTTGGATGAGAGAAATTTCTAGATGACCAAGCAGTGTAGGGTTTGATGAGAGGTCTAATAGGGGGGTTAGGGTGGGGTTAGAGAAATTTTTAGATGACCAAGCAGTGTAGAATAAAATGAGAGATCTAACCAGGGGGTTTAGGGTAGGGTGAGAGAAATTTCTAGATGACCAAGCAGTGTAAGGTTAGATGATAGGTCTAACTAGGGGGGTTGGGGTGGGGTGAGAGAAATTTCTAGATAACCAAGCAGTGTAGGGTTAGATGATAGGTCTAACCAGGGGGGTTAGGTGGGTGAGAGAGATTTCTAGATGACCAAGCAGGGTAGGGTTAGATGATAGGTCTAACCAGGGGAGTTAGGGTGGGTGAGAGAAATTTCTAGATGAACAAGAAATGTAGGGTTTGGTGAGGGGTCTAATACGGGGGGTTAGGGTGGGGTGAGAGAAATTTCTAGATGACCAAGTAGGGTAGGGTTTGATGAGAGGTCTAACC